>JAVSBV010000121.1:2971871-2998136 GCA_033117975.1 Parotocinclus spilosoma
ACACACACACACACACACACACACACACACACACACACACACACACACACACACACACACACACACACACCATTAACTCGTGGCAGAGTAAAAGTGCCTGCAATTTGTCTTTCTGCTAAAGGGTTTGTAAAATATTTAAAATATGCCTAAATCGTATGACCAACTGACACCATAGGATAGTTACAGTACTCAGTATATCATCATGTGAATGATTGGCAGTATAACCATCTTGCCCTACCAAACGCCCTTAATTAGTTTAGTTTTAGGCAAAAAAAAAAAAATGTAAAGCAAGTATATTGTAAAATATTATGTTTCTGATGTTCACCCCTCTTAGAGTAACCTTTAATGTCTGCATTTTGCAAGTCACATTTTGTGTCTGTAACATTTCTTGCACTGTAGAATCTTGTTGCGAGCTTATTTTAAGACTGCTAAATTAATACTTGTATTTTTGTATATTCACTCATGAAAAACTTCTGATTTCATTAAATGTCATTTTGTTTAACTGATGAAAAGTAATTCCTTTTTACTTTTAGGAATATTGTAGATATGGCAGCAAACAAATAATGTGGGAGGAAATTAGAGTACCCAGAGTAACCCCACATGGAAATGAAGGGCATGCAAACTCCAAACAGGCAGAGGCCAATGGCAGGATCAAACTGGTCTCTGTGAGGTGACCTTGCAAACCACTTGCGCCACTGTGCCTCTATTTTGCAGTTCAGTAATGTTTCATGGCATTTCAAGGCATGTTACCTTTGCAGTATGTTTAATAGATGCGTCTAAGACTTCCTTTAACAACAGTTCTATGGTACAGGTACATAACTGGGCATATTTCTTCATAAACATCGGTTTAGTTTGTCAAAATCAACACGCATAAGATTAGTGTTGCGTTATGTATCCTCTGATTGCAAGGCAGACACAACTTAAAACGCACAGCAGGAATAAAAAGAGAGTCAGCAAGCACCGTATTAATGGCGTAAAAATGCCCCTTTCTTAAAGAAGGTTGCGGGAAACACTTGTTATTTAAGTTTTCAATTTTTTTGCTTGTATTTTTTGCTTTGCTTTGGCTTTTCACGTCAGTGCAGTCATTCACCAGCTACCTTGTTTTCCCGCCATTCGTGAAAATAAACGTCACGTGACCAACCAAACGCACCAGCGCAGGGGGTTATGGGAAATGTTTGATGACGTCTCCAGTGTAAGTGGATTTTAAGCCTTGCTCCCGAAGTAGTTGGGTGAGTAAAAGAAACAAACGGCTCTGTTTATGGTTTTAGCTATAGTTAGGGTTTGTTTCTGCTGTGTTGCCGAACTGAAGAAATGAAGTGTCTGTAAAGTACCGTCACTGCTAACCGTTCGCTCTTTGAATCTGAGTTGCACGGAAGCTTAGTTTGAATGCTAAAGTAAAAGTTAAACGGTACTCTGCGTTCTCGTTATTTTAGAGTCTTCTCAGCGTTTTCTAGAGCTTCTCGCAAGTATTAATTCTCACCGAAGTTTGATTCGGAGCGTTGGGGTGTTATTGGTATAGTTCTGGTAATGTGATTGCTTTTCTTTTGCTATACCCGTGTATTCTTGTTTAGATTCCTGATTGTTAAGAATGGATTGTGTTACTGATGTCTTAAAGCACTTTTGTAAGTCGCTCTGGATAAGTGCGTCTGCTAAATACTGTAAATGTAAATATAAATATACGCTGCAATGTAGTGCCATTAAATGTGTCCGTTTGGGAATCTAAACTAAAATATCAAACACAATTAACACTATATAGTAATGTGAGGAAATATAGCTTTGTATGACTTTTTTTTATTTATTTAGTTTTTTTTTTTTTTAGAACATCGGAGCTGGTGAGTTATTATTTATAGTTACTGCTTTAAGCCGTTTTAGCCACAAGTACTACCAAGTCATAGCAATATCTAAGTTTGCAACCTAAACTACTAGCTTACGTTTTAGGAATTAAAATGAATTAAAATCGTACACTCCTTACCTGCAAACTGCATTTCCGCTATGGGGTTGTGACACTAATTGTAATGCGTCCCAATTAAAACCTTACGTTAGCTATGGATCTTTGAAGCCCAGTTTCACTAAAACTTGAAGCCAGACAGTAGGTACAAACGTTTAAAAAAAACTGAATCAGCTAGTTGTTACTGTTAAAGATCAAGACACAGTACTCACTATATCATATGACTATTTTGCAGTGTTAATACAGTGCCATCTTCTATCAGGTTAAATATCAATTTACTTTAATTAAATTGACTGACTGTGGGGACAACCCCGATGAATGGGTCTAACTTTAAGCAACGAAATGAAGCGAAAAAGTATCTTACATGTTTCTGATGATCGAAGTTACTCCCTTAAGGATACCCTGTAGTGTCTTTGTCCTTAGTGTCACATTTTGTTTCTGTAGGGTTTATTGCACTGTAGCATCTTGTTGCTTGTCTTAAACTTGTTAAATCCCAAACTTATTTTTTTGTAGCATTGCAAGTGTGGTGTTAGAAAGGGGTAGCTGAGACTGGAAGAGTGCACTTTCTGTTCAAGATGGGAGCTTTAATTTCTCGGTGGAGGGTATGTACTATGTTTAATATTCATAATCTATTCATTTTTACACCTACTTAATTTGATTAAGGATTAGTGGGGAGCTTAGGCCTAACTGGGAAAGTGAGTACCAACTCTTGAGGAGGGTGCCAATCCATCGCAGGCCACATACATATTGGCACACTTTACAGACACTACTTGACCTTTTGCATATCTTTGGAATGTGGTGGAAACTGGTGTAGCCAGAGGGACCCCATGATACAAGGAGTGGAATATATCCACTTATAAATCATAGCTGCATATGGAACCTTCTCGTAGTGGTACAGTAACAATAACACAATAGTATACAAGATGTGTAGCATTAGGTATATAAAATAGCCACAGGGTATGAAGTGCATGGGACTTGTTGTCCCTTATAGGTAAACCTTTATTTTGGTTGCATAGCAATAGCTTGAGGCTCTGCAGATTGAATTAAGTCTGTTGCTCTTGTGTGCTGAACCCATGTTACTGTAATTTAGCTTTTTACTTAGACACTCTGCCAAGTACTTTTGCCTGGAATTGAAAGATGTATTGGTTTATTGGTGATTTAATGTGATCTGCATCATGCTGTAACATTTGTTGCAGAATAAGCCAACCACTGTGGAGGTGTTAGAAGGACTTGATAAGGTAAGAAGCTATTCTGACTACTACAGCCAGCAGACCCTGTCTTGCAGTCATTAGTAGACTGACAGAGACACATGTTGCCATTGCTCTATTAATGACACTTCTAGGGTTTGGATCCTTCTGGGATATTTTTGGAGTGAGTTTATTTATTTCCACTTACTATGGTCCTTGAGAATCTGCAGACAGAAGAGCAATGCATGTCTATGTAACCTAGGCAGTAATTTGATAATTTGATACTCTTGATAATACTTGGACAAATTACAGTTTTGTGATGTAATGAACCCTTATTTAGAATGTGTTGTGAAATACACCAATCAGCCATAACATTAAAACAACCTGACTAGTATGGTGTAGGTCCACCTGATGTTGCTGAGTCTCTAACCGGTGGAGGCACTCTTGAGGCCTCTGATGGTGTCCTGTGTTATCTGGTACCAAGACAGTTTCAGTACAACCTGTAAGTTGCAAGGTGTGCTCCCTATAGATCAGACACCCACTCATGATCCCCCTATGGAATACCTTGTCACAGTGTGGCATGGTGCATTAAGTTTACTGCCATAAGGAATAATGTTGACTTGTGAATGTGGACACTTATATGGTAGTATGTTGGACCCCCTTTTGCTTTCAGAAGTGCCTTAATTCTTTGTGGCATAGATTCAGCTGGATAGAGGTGCTGGAAACGTTTCTCAGACATTTGGTCCATACTGAAACAATATCATCACACAGTTGCTGCAGATTTGACAGCTAAATATCCTTGATGCAAATCTCCAGTTCCACCGCATCCCAGAAGAGCTTGATTGGATTGAGATATTGTATCGTCGGAGACCATTTGAGTACTGTGTTCTTTGCTGACAGGAGTGGCATCCGATGTGGTCTCTTGCTGCTGTAGCCCATATGCGTCAAGGTTCCACATTCTGAGCATTGAAAAATGCTGTTCTGCATACATCGGCTGTAGTGAGTTGTTGAGCAACTGTTGCTTTTCTATTAGCTTGAGTCAGTCTTCCTATTCTCCTCTAGCATCAATAAGGCAATTTTGCCCAGAGAGCCACCGCTTACTAGATGTGTTCTTTTTTTTGCACCATTCTCTGTAAACCCTAGAGATGGCTGTGCATGAAGTGTCTGAAATGCTCAGTCCAGCCAGAGTATTCTTGTTTACATGCTTAAATGTATTGAGTTGCTGCTGTATGACTGTTTAGCTATTTGAGTATTTTCACCTATTATAGTGACGGGGGAGAACGGTTATTTACATCTACATGTGTGAATATATCACTGATTTCAAGTTTCTCTACCAATTCTGAATGCTGATTTTCTTTGTCTAAGAATTATAAATTACAGCATGCAGATAACGTTTGGCTCAGCTTTTCTTTTAATGGAAATGTATTAAAAGAATACAATTAGTATGCCAGACTTTTATAAGACAGCACATTTCCTGTTGTATTTACGATGCCAGCAATCCAGAAGAGAACAGGGAACTGAAAAGTTAATTTATGTCCCACCTGCTTGTGAATAAATAGTGCTTCTTGGCGGCACTTGCTTCTAAGCTAATCCGCATAATCCAAGACGCAGAGTGCAGGTCAAGTGCATGTAATTCACCTGAGCAGTAACACCTGCTCATCCTCATCTCAGTGCTTATGTGCACAGCACCACACAAACACTGCTCAGCATTCAGTCTATCTACACTTATGCTGAATGTGTTAAATCCAATATTGTGGTTCATAAATCTCTCTGCACCAGAGGCTATACTGTTATACATGTCATTACAGCTACTGTATCTGGCAAGGTAATATACTGGATAGTAGGATAATTACCTTAATAATAAGAATAATGTTCCTCTCTCACCCCTAGTATATAGGTTTCCACTGTCCATTATAGTGGGTCATGCGTGTGTATGCGTGTGTTACCGGTTTCACTAACGTTTAGAACTATGTTGTATGCTTTCTCCTGCTCTCTCCATACATTTTTATACTGTTGTTGCTGTAATTCAAATTTTTTTCCCTTTACTTTTCAGCATATCCAGACTCTTGAGGAGCACAGAGAAAAAACTCAAAAACGTTTGAAATTATGGTTATATAGATTAATTCTCTACTCAACACTTCTCTATCTGTTGGCCAGCATAGTTGTTTATATCTGGTACATCCCCCAGCAGCTAATGGGAAAACTAATTGTGGCATCACCTTTTTTAATATTTCCACCACTGTAAGTATACTTTTTAAAATATAAATTCTACTAGATTTTAATTAGAAATATTAAGGCACATACAATTAGACACAAAATGATATGCTAAATTATATATGTGAACAGAAGTGTGGGAGAGTTTTCCTTGGCCAGTCCATAGTAGGGTCACTGTAATCTAGTTATATATTACAAAGAGACAGATTTAGTACTGAGGGCAGAGAATAATGCATCAATTTGTTTTATGTCTTTACATTACTCGGGTTTGTGTTCTTCACACTTGGCTAAGCGTGTACAGTGGGAAAAATAAATATTTCATATGCTGACTATTTTTCCACCTACAAAGAATGGAGAGGTCTGTAACTTTTATTGTAGGTACACTTTAACCGTGAGAGACAGAATAAAAAAAAAATTCTGAAAATCACATGCGCCATGATTTTTAATCATTATGATTAAAAAAAAATACATTTGTATTTTATTGCATAAAACAAGCATTTGATACAGAACTTATTTGGTACTGAAACCTTTGTTTGCAATTACAGAGGTCCGATGTTTACTGTAGTTCTTGACCAAATTTACACACACTGCAGCAGGTATTTTGACCCACTTCTCAATACAGATCATCTCCAGATTTGTCGGTTATCGGAGCTGTTGCTGGGCTACATTGAGTTTCAGCTTGCTCCAAAGATTTTCTATTGGGTTCAGGCCTGGAGACTGGCTAGGCCACTTCAGGACTGTGAAATGCTTCTTACTGAGCCACTCCTTAATTGCCCTGACTGTGTGTTTTGGGTCATTGTTATGCTGGAAGGCCAAGCCACGACCCATCTTCAATGCTCTTACTAAGGAAAGGAGGTTGTTCGCCAAAATCTCATGATACATGACCCCATTCCTCCTCCCTTCAATGCAGTCCAGTCATCCTGTCCCCTTTTCAGAAAAGCACCACCAAAGTATAATGTTTCCACCCCCATTCTTCATGGTTGGGACAGTGCTATTGGGATTGTACTCATTCTTCATTTTTCTCCAAACAGAGCAAGTGAATTTCATACCAAAACTTGTATTTTGGTATCATTTGGTCCCATGACCTTCTCCCATGCCTCATCTGGATCATCCGGATGGTCATTGGTGAACTTCAAGCAGGTCTTGACATTTGTTGCGTGCCCTGCAGGATTTTAATCCATGACAGTTTAGTGTGTTACTAATGCTCATCCTTGAGACTGTGGTCCCAGCTCTCTTCAGGTCATTGACCAGGTAATCCCGTGTAGTTCAAGGATGAAACTGACCTTTCTCAGTATCATCCTTACCCCATGAGTTGAGATCTTGGATGGAGCCCCAGACCGAGAAAGATTGACAGTCATCTTGTGTTTCTTCAGTTTTCTAATTGCTCCAACAGTTGTTGCCTTCTTACCAAGCTGCTGGCCTATTGTCCTGTAACCCATCCCAGTCTTGTGCAGGTCTTCAGTTTTTTTCCTGGTGTCCTAAGACAGCTCTTTGTTCTTGGTTGGGCATGGTGGAGTGGTTTGAGTGTGTGGACAGGTGTATTTTTTTTACAGGTAACAAGTTCAAACAGGTGCAATTTGTACAGATGAGTACAATGTATGAGATCCAGAATTCTTGCTGGTTAGTAGGTTATCAAATAATGTTTTATGCAATAAAATGCTAATTTAATCATATGTGTTTTTCTGGATTCTTTTTTAAATTTTTTTAGATTCTGTCTCTTACAGTGTACCTACGATAACAATTACAGACTTCTCCATTTTTGTAAGTGGGAAAACTTGCAAAATCGTCAGTGCACCAAATACTTGTTTTCTCCACTGTATATCCCTATCTGGATGGGACTGAAATTACATGTGGTCCTGGGACAACATTTATTTTCACAGGAACTACATTGCAATATTATTTCTGACAGGATTGTATTTCTATTTCTCCCTTCCTGCGAAAATGGTGCTTACTGACACTTTTCGCCAAACTCTTTGGTGTTCTGATGATTATAGTTCCATCCAGATGCACATGCCCATGCTTTTAAAGACAGTTGATTGCTATCTTGACAACTGAATTTCAAAGTAGATCCTCTTGGATGCAAATGGAAGCTTTTAAAAATACACAAAACACATGGGTTCATGGGGAAAAAAACAACCCAGTAAAAACTCACTGATTGTACAGAAATGTTATTAATATTGTGTTGCAATAATTTTTATCTTTGAGGAGACAAGTAAAAAATAAATCACAGGTACGCCCTAATCCAGCTCTGCTTGTGACAGTTTCAATGTCTTAATTGTGTAGGTTAGTGATATAATAACTGTCCTTCCTAGGTTTATCAGACCTGCTTTATTGCATGTATTACATGTTGAAGATCATTTTTCTTAAATAGGTGTGATTGTTTTAACTTGGCTATTTTGTGTATCTATTTTTTTTAAATATGCAGAATTTGGCTTCTGAGGAAATTGCTTATTAAATTGCATTCAAAAAGAACAGAACGAAATGGTAAGGAATTCATTCATGTTTTGTCACCCTTTTAAAGTGTATTATTTAATGCTGACAAAATGACAACAGCTAAAAATACAGTAATCTCAGTATATTTCAGTTGCACATTCTTTCCTTTTTTGATTCAGATGAAAAATTAGTGGAATTAAAAGCTGAAAAAAAGAAAATCGTAAGTATATCTTTAAATTGTGTTCCCTCTAAATGTTTCACAGTTAGTTGTATTTTAATGAGCCAGGAAGGCCACTGTTCTCATGGCAGACAGTGTCCTCATACCCATGTAAAATGCTAAAAATCTAGTTATTTCATGGCGGGTCAAACCAGAGTGCACACCTTTTTAGAAATGTCAGGCATCTTTGCTCCTGTAATGTGAGAGTTAACCTTAAATGCTAATGCTCTGACTTTGACCTTGCAGGTCATTCAGCTCTACTTTTGACAAGAGGCTAGCAGTGTGATATTGCTTATATAGAATTTGTTTAAAGGATATTGGGGATGTACAGTTAGCAAGAACAGACTTTTAATAAACATTGTCACTTCATTTCAGACTGCAGTTAATTGGTACATAACATTACTTGGCAAAACGTTTGCTTGACTGTGTTGTCTTTAAAATTACTTTAGGACTAAAGAGATAAATCTCAGAGCTTGTCTTTTACTGTCATGTTGAATAACTTTAAATAATTACAGCTGATGGATTTTTACACTCTCCATTATCAGAATACAGCTTGTAATTATTATTTTCATTAAATCTAATTAGCTAGCACTCTGTTTAAAAAATGAGTTTTAAAACAGTTATATTGAATAGTTGCCTCTAAACATTTGTACAAATGCAGTCACTATGTAGCTATTTTGTGTTTGTTTTAAAGCTTGAGCAAGTAATGGAAACTGAAACGTACAAAAATGCCAAACTGATTCTTGAGCGATTTGATCCAGACTCTAAGAAAAAGATTGTAAGTATTTCATCAATATTAAGGGCTGCTGACATAATTAATATATTTATTTATAGTATATTTATTGATCAGAAGTTGTTTTTTTTTATTTGAAGGAGCTGGAGGCTACACTTCACAGACCCCCTATGACTCCTCAGCAAGGTCAAGGTTGGAAGAAAAATACATTTGTCATGTGTGTAAGCAAAAGGCTGGTATGTTTTAGTAAGCATAATCGTACTTTTTTTTTTCTTTTTTTTTTCTCTCAGATCTTCGTCATATAAAAGTGACTTCGTGCACTCCTATTGCTGTGACTCCAAACCCAGCAGCACGACTCCCTTCTGCCTCAGCTGCCCCTCCTGCCCTGATCTCAGCTCCTGGTGGACCTCCTGAGAGGATTCTGTCTGCTTCTGGCCAACACCACAAACTGCTCAGAAGAAATGCCACTCCCACAGGCACCCCTGTTCTTGGCACAGGTAAGTCAAACACACAAGCATTTCTTATTGTTGTGTTTCAGTTGAGAATCTGCATTTGTAGTTTATTCTGATTAGATTGATGTATTACACTTCACATTTAATTAAAGGCTTGCCACCTGACAAGTAACAGTTGATCCTTATTTATGAAAAACATGTAATAAGTCACCCATGGCAATCCATGTGTATTTGTTTTTTGATTCAGCATTAATGCCATGGAATACTTTTGACTGTATTACTACAGACTTCCGCACGATGGCTGTTGCATGGTTGGTCTCAAAAGCCTAATAAAATGTAACTTACCATTTAGAGATGCACTAATCTCTAGTTTTCTCTTCTAATACAAGGAGTAAAAAATGTATACATTGCCAGTTTTGCAAGTTTTCCCACCTAAAACAATGGAGATATCTGTAATTTTTTATTGTGAATACACTTTGACTGTGAGAGACAGACTAAAAAAAAAAATCCCCAAAATCTCATTGGATGTTTTTTTTTTAAAAATAATAAATTTTGCATTTTATTGGCCAAGTAAGTATTTAGTACAATAGAAAAACAGAACTTTATATTTGGAAAAGAAACCTTTGTTTACAGTTACAGGTGTTTGCTGTAGTTTTGACCAAGTTCAGCTTTGATTTTTACCTGCTCCTCCATACAGATCTCCTCCAGATTTTTCAGGTGCCAGGGTGTCTCTGGGCAACATGGAGTTTGAGCTTCCTCCAAAGGTTTTCTATTGGTTTCAGGTCTGGATACTGGCTAGGCCACTGCAGGTGTCTGACAGAAGCATTCTTTTGCTGCCCTGATTGTGTGTTTTGGGTCATTGTCATGCTGGAAGACGCGGCCCATCTTCAATGCTTTTACTGAGGGAAGAAGGCTAAAATCTCACAATACATGAACCCATCCATCTTCCCTTCAATACAGTGCAGTCCTCCTGTCCCCTTTGCACATAAGCACCACAAATGTATGATGCTTCCACCTCCATGCTTCATGGTTGGGATGGTGTTTTTGGGGTTGTTTTTTTAATCTTTCTTTTTCCTCCAAACACTGCAAGTGAAAGTTTATACCAAAAAGCTCTATTTTGGTCTCATCTGACCACATGACCTTCTCGCATGCCTCCTCTGGATCTTCCATATGGTGGTGAGCAGGAAGACCTTGCGTGCCCTGCAGGATTTTAATCTGTGACACTTTAGTGTGTTACTAATGGTCATCTTTGAGACTGTGGTCCCAACTCTCTTCAAGTCCTCCACCAGGTCCTCCTGTATAGTTTTAAGGCTAATTCCTGACCCTTTTCAGAATCATCCTTACTCCATGAGTTGAGATCTTGCATGAAGCCCCAGTCATCTTGTTTCTTCCATTTTCTAATAATTGTGCCAGGAGTTGTTGCCTTCTTACCAAACTGCTGGCCTGTTGTCCTGTAGCACATCCTAGCATTGTGCATGTCTGCAACTTTGTCCCTGGTGTCCTTAGACAGCTCTTTGATATTTTGCCTTTTGCATGATGAAGAGGTTTAAGTGTGATTGATTGTGTGGACAGGTGTCTTTTATACAGGTAATTAGTACAGAATAGGAGGGCTTCTGAAAGAAAAACTAACAGGTCTGTGAGAGCCAGAATTCTTGTTGATTGGTAGGAGATAAGATATTATGCAGTAAAATGTAAACTAATTATTTAAAAAATGGGATTGTCTGGATTTTTCTTTTAGATTCTGTAACAGTTAGTGTACCTACGATTTTAATTTACACACCTCTTCACTTTTTTGTAGATGGGAAAACCTGCTAAATCAAAAACTTATTTTACTTATTTTCCCCACTGCATCTATTGTAATACCTGATTTGAATGAAACTCCTTTATACCTCACTGATTTTAACACAAGACTTGTAAAAACATATACATAAAATGAAATATCCCCTAATTTTGGTGAGCAGTTGTATGTTCATAAGGATAAAAAAATACATTAATCAAGTACACCTTTTTTTGTGACGCGTATACCGCAAAAAGCTTAAACATAAAAAGCATTTTATTCAGGGACACCATCAGACCCACCTTACTGGGGCATGTAAGGTGGTAAAATTTTGCTCTTCCACGCTAAAATTACAGGGGTAAAAAGTCAACTATATTCTCGATTGCTGAGAAAAACTACAGGACATGCCATGCAGATTTACTTAAGTTACTACAGCTCCCATAATGCCTGGGCATGTTTCCAAAAGCTGAAACGCCTTCAGAGACAGGTTTTTTTTTTAAACTCATAATGGACATCTGCAAGTATTTACAAAAGGCAACCATGCAGACAAGGTAATGATAACTCAAAGTTATTTGTGTATGTTTTGTCTATTTGTCCATGCAATTATTTAAAAAAAATGTTGTGTTCATTTTTTTTAAAGTTTAATTTGAGCTGCAATTTATGACTTGAAAAGGTGAAAGGTGGAAAACTAAATTTGTGTTGTAGTTTTAACCTGGTGATGTAAACAGGTGATTCAGTCATTATTTGGTGTAAGAGTAGTGTCCACAAATTTGTTGTGGAGCAAAGGTGGGCAGAGGACCCCCAGTGGTCACAAATGTGTGAGCAACTTGATTGATTGATTTGAGATGTTTAAAAACAGTTACTCAAAAAGACTGGAAGGGATTGCTGTATTTCAGTGCTATTTTTTTTATTTGACTTGTTTTTGTGCTGTCCTGTTGATAAATGTTTCTGAGTCCCTGGAAAAGATGTCACATTAAAGGAATTAATGTTGCTCTGAAATTTCAATGTTCTTTTCTGCATTAATGCTGCCATCACTTAACTTTTAATTAACTTAAGTTAATTGTTGCCAAGAGCACTGACCCAACCCCACAGCATGAAAGACCCTGGCTATTGGACTTGTTCCTGATAACAGTCTGTATGGTTCTTTTCATCTTTGGTCTGGAGCACACAGCCTGCATTTCTTCCAGACAGATCTGGAATACTGATTCATCTGTCCACAGTACACAGTGCAGGCTTCTGCCCTTGCCTTTTACATACTGAAATTGTTCCAGATTCAGTCAGTAACAGGTGTTGTAGTGTACCTCCGATAAATTGCAGACCTATCCATTATTTACATTCACATAAATTTGAAATGCTGGACAATCTGATCTTGTCCATGGACCATCGCTGTCAGTGTGTTTTGGCGCATGCTTCTGTTCACCCCATGAATATTTCACTTGCTACTCAATCACAATAATTGAGTTTGCATCTTATTTGCATAATCAAACAACTTTTTGACTTTTCTTTTGCTTTTCTGATGTTCAATGAAATAAAATGAAATGCTTTTTTTAATCACTTCATAATCATTTTGAAATATTTCCTAATTTTTGTGAGCAGTATATTAAACACCTTGATTTGTGGTACATTTAATTCTTCTTTTTTTGTATGTATAATCAGCATAAAAAGAACGATTTGAATTTTTCTTTTTAAATGATTTTACTTTTCCTACTTTTCCCTTACTCTGTTCCCCTCCACTGACCATTTTTTAGTGGTTAACTAATACTGCATCTAAAAGGTCTGATATTCTCTGAGAATAACACAATTTTTTTTGTTTGAGGGATTTCACACAATCTATCAAATTATTGAATGCATAAAGAAACATCTTAATGTTTTAGACCCACAACGCAGGGGCACAAAACCACACATTTTAGTTTCTTATCACTGTTTATTCCTTGATTTGACACTTGGCAAGCCTCCCATGCGAACGCCAATGTGCACATTTTCTTAATGCTAGAAGAGCATTTCCATCAGCTCTGTGAAGGTGGCTATTTAGAGCATGCTCATTTTTGTAGAAAATTGGTAGTGAGAACCAATTTGATACAAAAGAGTCACCACAGCGTTTCCATATGCTAGTAAATTAATAAGCTGCTGGATACCGGGACTTTGCCAAGTCTGGTAGAAATGACCAGTCATCTCACTATGATCACTCTTGATGTTAAATTATATTAATTAAGGGATACAGATCTCAGCAGGCTCCACGTTGTCTATAGAGAAGACTATTTCTGAGCTGTTGTTAGATTGGTCACTGTCATCCGTTTTATCATGGCAGCCTGCATACTGCAGAGGACTGCAGGTTTAACTGTACAGGGTTTTACAGTCTAAAATATCCCTTTAAACAAATTATTGTTGGTGCTTATATTAACAGGAATGCATCCTCCTGGTCCACCCTTGGCTCGGCCTATCCTGCCTCGAGAGAGAGGAGCATTGGACAAGGTTGTTGAGTACCTAGTTGGTGACGGGCCACAGAATAGGTAAATAACATGTCTAATCCTGCTGCTTGGGCTAGAAAGCTATCAAATTAGCATCAGGATTTTTTTAAATCAAAGAATGTACACAAGATATGTGAATACCTTGAAATGTTTTTACAGTGTCTTCTAGATGAAGAACATCTTTTGATGTCTTATTTATACCAATTACATTTCTTATAATGGTATAACGCTTACTTTTTGTTAGGGAATGAATAAACAATTTGAAAGGAAACACTAAACCAGTGGAAATTGTTGATAACATTCAAGATGTATGTACTGTAGTTAGTCATGAAAGTGGTGGGTAATGAATAGCGAACTGAGTGAGACATATGCACCAATTGGCTACTCGTATCATGTTGGAAGGCCTCACCCTTATATTTTGTTAGCTTCTGGAAGAGGGGCATAGATTCTTGTCAGTAGAACGACGTATAATATGTTCACATGTTTTTATGTTCTTTCTCAGATATGCCCTTATATGCCAGCAGTGTCTGTCTCATAACGGCATGGCATTAAAGGAGGAATTTGAATTTGTTGGTAAGATTTATTGAAATGCAGAACACTGTCTCCATTAAACATCCTGCTTTATTTCCTCTCTCACTTGACAGTGCAATATATCATAGATGCATACATCCTGAACTGTAGATGGCCTTCTTACCATTTAAGGACAAGTCAAAGTAGATTTTTCAGTTCATTTTAGAAAATGGGAAAAAAAAACACATTATATATGCAGATTAATGTAGTTGTATTTATCAGATGTTTGATTGATCTTTCACTGTCTCTGTGCATATGTACACTTGATGTTTAAATTTATTAACGTGTCTATGAGTGACTGTTCTGTATGGTTTCTGTTTTAGCATTCAGATGTGCCTATTGCTTCTTCCTTAATCCTGCCCGGAAGACACGCCCCCAAGCTCTTCAACTTCCTGATCTTGGTGAAAGCAGAATGACCATAGGACCCTCTGCTATAGCTTTGGAAACATGCCAGCCAGCACCTGCCTGTCCTCCAGGTATTGCTATACAACTATTACCAACAGTCAATGAGATTATATACAGGGGATAAAGTAGACTATAGACAAATAACTATCTTACCATATTTATAGGCCATTTTATGTGCCATTTACAGACACATCTGAACAAAAAAGTATGTTAAAATGAATACATTTTAGTTTTTAACTGTTAACTTGACAGCACTGTTGTTTTAAACCTGATTCCACATTTTGCACATTTCTCACGTTACCCTGCAATGTATAAAGTGAACACTGTAGCTGTTCAGAATTCAAGGTAAAATGTAACTGGTTCTGACATCCTTAAGTAAATCCTTTTTACGTTTTTTTTTTTTACTCCCTCATGATGGGTCAAAGGGATTTATAGGATTTAATGGTGGGGGCTTAAACAATGACACCTGAACTGAAATCAGCAGCCTAGAAAGACTTAAACTTAAAATGCTGTTTTTAAAAATATTATAAAATAAAAAATATTAAAATACTTTGAAACTTCACTTGATTTAGTTGTATGTGGTCCTATTTCCAAGTTATATGAAACCAAAAAGGGCCTGGCTGCACTATTCTTTTCCAAAAAAGAGGCTCGGTCAGGAATCGCAGCTCTTCCGATCCTGACCTTTGATTCCATCTGCGTGGTGTTTCCATGTCTTCTCTGAGTCTGAGTTTACTCCAGTTCTCTGTTTTCCGAAGACATGCATTAGTGTAACGCTTTAGATTAGGTCAAAAAAATTTGGTTAAAAGTGTTGGGTGTCCACCCATTCACAATGTGAGGTGAACCACATTTTAATGCATGGCTGTGTTCGTGAACCCCTATACAGTATCCATAGAACGAAAGCTAATAGTTAATAGGGCTGTAGCATTTGTAATTGGTCTAGGACTCAAGTTCATGCTGTCCTAACTCCAGAGAATAGCAATATGTCAGTGTTATTTGATTCTAGGTGGATTAGAATTATGTAAGAGTTGTATAACCCCAAATCTGAAAGACTTGGGATGTGTGCGTGTGTGTATACATTATTATTATTTTATTTTTTATTTTTTTTAAGGGGAGAGGTTGCATTTACTTGTATTCAATGTCTGGTCAGTTTCATCTCATTTGTTAAGAACTGTCCATTCATGCAACACTTTCCAAAAAATGTTGGGATGGGGCCATTCAGAGCCAGTTGTACACATTACAGAGGCTTGACTGTGGAGTAAGTGTATGGCTATCTGGACTGGCCTTCCTGCAGCCCTGACCTGTCGCCAATAGAGATTCTGAAACGGAAAATGCAACAGCGACGATCCAGTATCGTTTGGTGAAAAGGAATGGCAACATTACAAATAGGCGAATGCTTTACCATCCCATCTTTTTTTTTGTGAAATATTGCAGGTTTCAGGCCTGAAATGCAGGAATGGGCCTTTATTAAAAAATCAAATGCAAGTTGACCAGACAAAACATGAAATATCTCAGGTTCATGCTGTCTGCAATTAAATAACAGTTAAATTTAAGGTGTGTGTGTGTGTGTGTGTGTGTGTACTGTAATGAATGACTTTAATCAATGTTGGGTTTCTAAAACAATATGAAAACTGTATTGGTAATTAACTTAAACGATTGTCCAGTGTACTTTTTATGTTAGGTGATTGGGTGAACACACCCAATTTGTGGGAAATGGAAACTGATATAGGAGAGGAATTTTTAATTCCCCTACTATCCAAACCACTAACCCACAACAACCAAAGATGAGGATTAATCGGGAACCTAAGAAATCAATTTCTGTACAGAGTGAGGATATATGAGTAAAGGTAAATGCTATAGATGATGTCCCTGAATGACATTTTGTCTCTACCTGCATTTCCAATTCCTTTTGTGCATTAAGAAGCTACTGTTTGGGTTTATATAGTATTATATTATTTATTATAGTATTTCAGCAGATGATATTTTACAGTTTTTCTTTACATCCAGACTTTTAAAGCAGCAACTAGGATGTAACTTGAAGTTAAAACAAAAATGCACTATACGCGAACTCACTTGTGTGCACATTGTCCATTTAGTTTACTTTCTTAGAAATGTTTTTTCTGTTATGTGTGGACACAAGAGTAAGAGAGGGTGAACAAGAATGCAAACATGAAAGAATCAGTAGTAAACCACATAACTAAAAGTTTTGAAGATAACAGAATGTTGGATTTTTCCAATAGGAAAAGATGATCCGTTAGATGTACTGTTAGATGTACAAGTTGCTGTTTAGAACACTAGAAATGTTAGGCTATAAGAAAGGTATTTGCAGGTTGCACTGTTAAGCGTTTACACTTCCCAGAAGGAAAATTGCATCATACAGGGATTCTAGGCAGTTCCTTGATCATTTGAGATGGAGCATTTATTTTGAGTATAAAGACTGATATTGAGATTGATGTCACACAGCTTACTGCCTACTTTGCTGGTGTTTGGCACAATTTCTAGCACGTCTCCATTTAGCAAATTGGATCATGCAATTTAAAAGCATTGAATTGGCCAAATGTATGACAAATTATAGACTTTAATGTTACTTACAAGACACAAAAAATGGTGTGGTTGAATAGCATTCCCCTTTTATACCTAACCATTAATGAATTGCTTGTTACCTTTGACTTAATTTTCATTGTTGGGTGAGTGGTTCACATGAAGTGTTTAACTTTTGCGCATGTGTATCAGTTTCAGGTGTGAACTGTTCAGGCAAAAGTGACCTGTGTCAGAATATCTTAAAAAAATCAGTTGGTGGAGAAAATCAGATTCTGGGCACTTGTTGCTTGAACATGGCTATATAGTGTGTATTGACCATATTGTAGAGTCAAACCCTGCTTTTTGATTATTTGGATTTTCATGTGTGGGGCATTTTAATCCCCTGAGCTGCTATCCAAATGAGTAATTTGTGCTAATGAAAAACAGTTGCTAAAAACGGTTGTAAATTAAATTATGAATGGCTTTTTAAATCTACCTAAATCTACACCAAAAATCAATACTTCTTACGCTTGCTTGTTCATCAGATGAGAAACCTGAGGCCTTTGGTCCTACAGAGAACAGCGACCCTCAGGATCAACTTGCAGCTGGTAACTTAACAGAGGTCAAAAAACAAGCACTTCTAGAATCTGACCCTACAGTCACAGACGTTTTGGAAAAATCGGACGCTGAGCAAGACGTGTCTGCCATGGAGGTTGAATAGTGGGTTTAAGTACTTATTACTTCAGAAATATGTGCATTATTTATAGTGTGTATGAGGATGTTTTGCGGTTTCTCATATGAATTGTTCATTTTGCTTAGTTTAGGTCCACCTGTTTATTCTGATTATATATATATATTTTAATTTACTGTTATAGTCTGGGGTTAATGTATCAATTTATGTTTGAAATAATGAACTGCCATGGTTAGGTGCTAAGGGGTATTTTATTAAGATTTATGTTTGTTACCTTTGTTTAAAGGTCCATAAGTTACAGCTTTTGAGTGTTTACATGTTTTATTCTCGAATGCACTTCTGTCTAACAGCATGAAATGAATTCACAGAACAGCCAGTGCAGTCAAGTTCAGGTCAGTCTGCAGAAGCTATAAGTAGAGGTTTTTTTTTGTTTTTTTTTGACTGGAATGTATTTTAAGACATTTATGTAGAATGTTCAGCAAAATCTCTTTTGCTCTGTTTGTTACAGTGCCTTACTTGAACATATTGAACATGTGTATATGTAGAAAACACGTTTTCATTTTTACATGGCTTAAGGTACAGAGTATACAAAGTATTGTACTCTTATTAGTAGGTACTATTTATTTCTTTTGTTCTTGTGTAGCAGCTATGAATGTATGTGCCTTTCTGTGTAATATAAACAAAAGGAGAATTAAATAGATTAATGTTTTTTGTTAATTGTTGCATTAGTAATGCAAGTTTTGCTTATTGTACAAATAATTATTTTTAAACATTAAACTATTTGTTCATAATGTCACAGTTTAATGACTGTTAAAATGTATAATAAATGCAGAGCAAAGGGACAAGGTTTGCGCTATCAACTCATTTGTACATCAAAATGTTTTGATATTTATATTTTTTATATTTAACTTTTAAATGTGGAGCAGCATGGTGGCGCACGTGGTTTATGTGGTCGCTACACAGCTCCAGAGGTTCTTGGTTAAATTCTGACATTAGACTCAACCTGAAATTTGCATGTCCTCCCCATGTATGTGTGGGTTTACATTTGGAACTCTGGCTTTCTCCCACATTCCAAAGATATGCATTAGGTTAATTGCCCGCTCTGAAGTGTTACCGTGCGAGTGTGTTTGACTAGTGTCTGTGTAATCTTTCTCCTGTCACTAATGGTCAAACCACACTTTTAAGGGAGTCGGTGCTGACCAAAGCAAATCAAAGAATCGTCAACCAAAAAAAAAACCCCAAAAAACAATTGTCACGTAGTACGTCACAAACAGAAGTGACAATGGCATTCTAAACTATGCTGTTTCTAAATTTCTAGAATAGTGGTTGACAGATGAGGTTTGAACGATGAATCCTTGTCTTGGACATTTCTTATCTGCTATAATTTTCAGATGGATTAAGATTGAAGATTATTCTTCTTTTAATTTATTTTTCATACAATTATTTATTTACCCTTTATTATAAGTGGGCGAATTTAGTTTTTTTTTTTTTCTTGTTTTACTGTAATGATACCAGACCGTTCCTGTATAATCTGGCCATTGCCGATTTGTAAATGCGTTGCTGAATATCGCTTTCATTCAACCATTAATTGTTTATTTTTTTACAGTTGTATTGTAGATTTTTATCCCGATGCCTTGGTGTCTTGCCTGATTTACCCAGATTTTTAAACATGCCCTTTTCTGTTTTACTGTAATGCCAAAACATAATGTGCTGCTGACCACTATACAAATATAACACATGCTGATATTTTCTACAGCATAGACCTGGTAAATATTTATATATACCTTTACAAAACATTTAATTTAATTGTGGAATTCTATCCCAATAGAAATATTATATAAATAATAATTTAAAAACCCAATAACAATGCATGCCACATGATAAAAAAAAAAAGAAAAAAACCCCACAAAATAACGAATGGAATTTTTTTTTTTAATACAATGCTGGTTTGGTTTATAAATAAAACATTTCCACATAGCTCATCAGTACCACAAAAAGCACTGAACTTTAATGCAAGACAATCAATACATTCAACAGAACTTTCCATATAAAATGTCATATATAGTGGGGAAAATGAGTATTTGATACATGCTGATTTTGCAAGTTTTCCCACCTACAAAGAATAGAGAGGTCTGTAATATTTATCTTCGGTACACTTCAGCTGTACGTGACAGAATCTAAAAAAACAGAATTACATTATGATTTTGAAGTAATAAATTTGCAATTTATTGCTTAATTTAATTATTTGATCACCTACCAACCAGCAAGAATTCTGGCTCTTACAAGCCAGTTAGTTTTTCTTTAAGTAGCACTCCTATTTTACAATCCTTACCTGTATTATTTACACCTGTTTTGAAATTGGTACCTGTATAAAAGACACTTGTCCATACAATGTCCAATCAATCACACTTCAACCTCTCCATGAATAGAGCTGGCACCACAGTCTCAAAGATGACCATTAGTAACCCACTATGCCATCATGGATTAAAATACTGAAGGGCATGCAGCAAATGTCCAGGCCCATTTGAAGTTACCCAGTAACCATATTGATAATCCAGAGGAGGCATGAGAGAAGGCCATGTGGTCAGATGAGACCAAACTCCACTTGCCATGTTTGGAAGAAGAGAACCCCGTCCATGAAGCATGGGGGTGGAAACATCATTCTTTGGGGGTGTTTTTCTACAAAGGGGACAGGATGAGTGCATCATTGGAGATTTTGGCCAACTACCTTCTTTCTTCAGTAAGAGCATTGAAGATGGGTCTCCCAGCATGACAATGACCTGAAACACAGCCACGGCAACAGAGTGACCTAGCCAGTCTCTAGACCTTATCGCAATCTAAAATCTTTGAAGGGAGCTAAAAACATATGTTACTCAGCGACCAGACCAGTTGGCCAGATTTTCTTAATTCTTTTTCTCACTGTTGAATTAAACCTACAATACAAATTCTTCCTTCTTTGCAGGTAGGAAAACTTGCAAAATCCACAGTATATCAAATGCTACTTATCGCCACTTGTATACTGCTCACAAAAATTTAAAGATTGAAATATCCCCTAATTTTTTTTTAACTGTTTGAGTGACATTGCTAGGACTTGTTTGTAGGCCACTTGGGATTTATACTATGACATTACTTAATTAATTAACTTGATGCTTTAGTTTTAATTTTTTAATCTTCCACAAATGTAATGAGTATTGGTGTGTGCGCGTATATGTGTGTGTGTGTGTGTGTGTGCGCGTATTATGAGTTGCAATGGTGGTCACTTATAGGATGTGGAATAGGGGGGAGAGCTAATTTTTATTATATATATATATATATATATATTTATAACATTTAGATTTTACTGTGTGTGTGTGTCTGTGTGTGTGTGTGTTAATTTATGTTTAGGTATTGTCGAACAATAATGTAAAATATATCTAACCACATTTTCAAAGTAATTAGCTGGGTTTCATGTTTGTATTAGTTAATTCCCTTTAAGAAAAGGTAACATGTTAATTTAAAAAAGGCTGCAAAGATTAGCAGTTAGTCACTGTGCCATGCTGAATGGTTAACTGAACCTGCATCTCTAGAGAGGAAAAAGCATGTGTCCTCTGAAGAAATTGGTTATTAGGGCTATTAGTGGGCAGCTTTATTGCTTACTTTCCTTCCTGTCTGTGTTCCAGCTCTCCTGATATGGAGGGACATTGAAAGGAATCAGTTAAAACACAGTCCATTTTCATTAGCCATCCTATTTTGGCTTGTGATCATTTTATTTTATCTCATTGATCATTTCAGACAGTGTTAGATAATGGGACTGACACCCAAACCCAACCCAGCTTGATTGCTTGACCCTCTTCATTTGCACAACGAGAGCCATCTCTGCCTACCTTGCCCCCAAACACACACACACACGTTCAACATCACACAACACTCCCCTTCTCTCACTTTCTCTTAAGTCATACACCTGCATTTGTCTTTGGGATTTGATAATGTATGTTTACAGAGACATGACCCCCTGAATGTGGTAATGCATCACTGTCAGCTGGACAGTAGCACCTTATTCCAAGACGCAGTGCCTCAGTTTGACCCCTGACAGCGGCAGGCATGGGGGAGGAAAGAAAATGTGTTATTAAGTCATTTGAACCCTGAGTAGCAAATATAATACAGATCAACTGTTTGGATCTGCACTACTGTGTGTTTAAGGCTGCACAAATGTTAGTGGAAAGGCCTAAGGTTTGTTCCCCTCACTTTCCAATCAGAGAGTTTTCTATTTTTGTACTTGAATAAAATGTCTCACAACCTGGTAGGGCACTCAGTAATGTCATTGTTTTAAGACACAAGCTTGACTTTTTTTTGTGTTTGCAATGCAGTTAATTTCTTTTTATTTATGTGATTAAATAGAAATCTCTTCACAACATCTGTTTATATATTTTGTGGTATTACCACATAATTTTTTTAAAAATATTTTTTGCCCTTATCAAAAGAATTGAGTGAAACTGTTGATCAAATGAAATGTTGACCCGTGGTCACCATTTGCCACTTTTCCATTTTATTCTTTGGTAACGGGTGTTGTTTCACTCCACATAGCCTACTGACATTCATTGTAAATGTTATCAGATCTGTGAGTTGTATGTGGCGTGTAAGAAAAAAAACACCTATATAAATGTATCATGTTGGCCTTCCAAGTCCCTGTTTGTCCATTCAGCTGAAGGATCTCATCAGCTTTGTGCTATCAAAGTCACTAATTGATTTTCAGGGATGACAAATGATGCGCCAGGCAGTGGAGCTGAGGTAATTCAAGAAGGAATGGGCAAGTACAGCAGGGCTTGTCCTGGGTCCCGAGTTCTCTTAAATGCCTATCCCTCACAAGTACACTCTGAGCCACTTGACTCAAATTTATACTGATCTTTTATTTATACCCGAAAAGAATGGCATATAAGAAATATAAGTGTTCTTGATGCTGTGTTTTGTCATATCTAGCAGCCAAAGATTGAAATCCTGGGAAACAATTTTCTCTTGAAATGAAAGAGCATGGCCTTCTGAACCCAGGAGGAAAATAACTGGAATGGTTCAGGCTGAATATGAGACATAAAAGCAGAGAATAAGTAAAACAGACAAGAGCAGCCTCTATGCCACTTTTCCATTTGCTGCTTTTGAGAAAGAGAATTTCTAAAATGTGTCCTGTTTTTAAAAAGGAGTCCTTATGATTATCTTTATGTCCTGAAGTTCAAACCAAGACTCTGCAGGGAATGAGTGCAGAAATCGGCAGACTCGCTTTCAGCACCTGACTGCTTCAAGTGTATCTGCAGGTGTATAATTTCAGCATTGATGTCTAGCATAGCACTCGCTGTTTCCTTCATGAGTGTATAAGAGAATAATATAAAATAATGAGAGGAGTGTCACAAATGCAATTAACATTCCCTGAATATTAGAGTATCGCCACTGGATGATGACAAGTGCATCATTTTCAAAGCCATCAAAGTGCAAGAGTGGCCCTGGGAGGCATTAAAATCAAATTAGAGAGTTATACCGGCATATGCTGCTGTTATGTCTTAAATGAGAAGATGCTTTCCAAGTAGTTGATATCTGGCGATTAGTTCTTGGCTCGGTGGTCTTTAAATGCCACAAGAGAAAGTTGAGTGTCATGAATTCATTTTACGAAAAGGTCATGAGGTGCCAAAAAGATGTTGATTTGAATGGGTTTACCATTTAAAGCACAAACCACATTTAGGCAAGCTGATTTCCATCTCTCACTGCTCACTGGGGCCTGTCATAAATCCTTATAGGTTTCTGCGGAGCAGACAAGTCATTCAACATGACACTGTAACTTAAATTGAATCTTGATATATATTTAGAGGCGTCGTAACACTTAGAAATGCTAGCACCTTATCACTCAGAATGCTTATAAAAGCTTGGTATATATACCTCCCAAAGCCATCAGTACTGGCAGAAACTATGCATTTTTGTTTCACTCTATTTATTTCAGTGCACTTATTATTATTCTTTTTTTACAACAAATGTTTTTAGACTTAATTTTTAATGTTCCTCATTTGGTAAAGTATAAATGGAAAACAATTCTTCCAACATTTTGCTGATTTGCTCAGCAATTACCTTTAAACCCATATATTAGTTTCACTCATCAGGATGTTGAACCAGATTATTTCTACTGTTTATTTGAATGTTTTATATCTTAGAAAAAATAAGAAGATATTATGCTAGTATTCAATCTTGAAATGAGCTTTTAGTTGTTTTAGTTATATTAGTCCATTTAAAACTTACTGACATGATGTAGCAGACATCCATACTGTAGTATATGCAGTAGTGTTTCAGTCTTTGATGCTGCTTCAAAAGATACTAAATTAGAGTTAGAAATAAATGTAATGAAAGAGATTTAGTCAGGCAAACATATTCTCCCAAGTGTTTAATAATTATTATGCTTACCCTTCTGTTCTACAATACAGATTTTCACACATGATGCCCTTGGAACTAGCAGATTGTGTTAACCTCGTTGATAACATACAGTGTTTGTCGACCTAAAGCAATGTATTGCCAATAAACATACGCTCTGTGCACTCTTAACATATGGCCAATGGTGGTGTTGACATGAGCTAGCACACACTTGATACAGTTGCTTGTGGAAATCATACAAAGTATCCTAAATGCTCCAGCCCCATTTTATGGCTTCATCTATTACCATTCTGTCATTGTTAATTGTCTTCTTTTTACCTCTGCTGGATTCTCCAAATTGGCCCTATCGAATGTGACAGGAGGAAGAGCATTAAGCATCTGACAAGATGATATCTAAGTTCAATTTCCTCCTCGTGCGCTGATATATACCTGCAGCACATCATTTTCCTTTCTGTCATAAAGAGCGCAATAAATCAGTGGTGCTTATGGAGGAACGGCAGAAAGCAGGGCCTCTGGATTTGTCCTCAGCTCTGCCTATTACAAAGCTATTACAGACATGTACTGCTTCTTGAAACAAAAATGATCAAACCTAATGCTTCTGAAATTAAGGAGATTAAAAAAGAGGGAGTAAGCATGCTAGGCTGTTAAAACCCGTTATCTCGGAGTGTTCTTCTCTAAACAGTCTGTGCTACATGATAAATATGCAGCCTTTGCCTCCTCCTCCTCTAGTTGACACCATTATCCATCTGTTTGGCTGAAAATGCTGCATCATGGTATAAACCTGAAATACAAGTGACACATCCTCTAAAATAAAAGGGAACATTAACTGCTCTATCTTCCTGAGGCCCTGGGACCTGCGGGATATAAGCTCACTCAAGTGTGGTGGCAGTTATACTGTGTTTTACTAGACTGAAGACAATTATCCCTTGCTCTTCTTGCCTCTGAAGACAAACTGCTAGGGTCCCAGCTAAAATGATTTCAAATAGATTTTCCAAAATGTCTGCAGCTTGATTGCTTCCATACATTATTTCTCTTAAACGGATCCAGATATAGGGTAAAAAGCAAGTACAGTACATCCACAAATCAACGGCAATAACCCTGAAGAAGAAAAAATGAAGAAGTATCACCTCACTGTATGCGGCTGTATACTAAATTGTAAAGTGATGTGTAATATTTAAGTGTCCATAACATCTCTTCTTAAACCCTTACCTCATAATACAGTAGTTTAATTTCAAATCCTTTGTGTTTCTATGTTGATTCCTTTCTTGAAAGTAAAATCAACACCATAGTCGTTCATTAATATTTATACCCACTTATTTTAATTCTGGGTCATGGGGAGAGCTGGGGTATAACTGGCAGCACCGGGCACAAGATGGGGCCCTTTCTGAAAGGAGCCAATCTAATGAATGGCACATGTGTAAACACAACTTCTGAGACAACTACTAACCTAAGGCATGTCATGTTGAAAGCCATATATCAACAACACCCAGAAACACCGCCGGCTTCTCTGGGCTTGAGCTTATCTGAGATGTACTGACAGAAAGTGGAAAAGTGTGGTCTGAAGAGTCCACATTTAAAATAGTTTTTGGAAATCATGGTCGTCGTGTCCAAAGAATAAAATGACTGTCCGGATTGTTATCAGCGCAAAGTTTAAAAGCCAGCATCTCTGATGGTATGGGGGCATGGCATGGGTAACTTGCACATCTGTGGAGGTACCATTAAAGCTAAAAGGTGAAATTTTTGTAGCAAAATATGCAGCCGTCCAAGCAATGTTTTTTAGGGAAGTCCCTGCTTATTTCATCAAGAAAATTCTAATCCACGTTCTGCCAGGTTACAACAGCATGGCTTCGTAGTAAAAGTGCAATAGGTTATCCTGCCTTTTGTCCAGACCTGCCTCCCATTGAAAATGTGTTGCGCATTATGAAGTGCAAAATACGACAACGGAGAATTCCAACTACAAAGCTTCAACAGTTAGTGTCCTCAGTTCCCAAATGCTTAGTGTTATTAAAAGAAAAGGTGATGTAACACAATGGTAAACTTGCCCCTATCCCAACTTCTTTGGAACGTGTTGGAGGCATCCAATTAAAAAATGAGTGAATATTTTTAAAAAACAAAAAAGTTTATCCATTTGAACATCAAATATCTTGTCTTTGTAGTGTATTTACAGTGCATCCGGAAAGTATTCACAACGTTTTACTTTTTCCACATTTTGTTACGTTACAGCCTTATTCCAAATTGTATTAAATTAATCTTTTTCCTCAAAATTCTA
>JAVSBV010000121.1:2998236-3014304 GCA_033117975.1 Parotocinclus spilosoma
CGTTTTTCACATGGTCATAATGGGGTATTTTGTGTAGAATTTTGAGGAAAGAGATTAATTTAATACAATTTGGAATACGACTGTAACGTAACAAAATGTGGAAAAAGTGAAGCGCTGTGAATACTTTCCGGATGCACTGTAATTGATATTAGGTTGAAAAGGTATTTACAAAAATATATTCTGTTTTTATTTGTTTTACACAAGGCTCAAACTTCATTTGGAATTGGAGTTGCATGAAAAAGGAAAAAAACAGTCACTTTTTAGTTTCAATAGTTCTTTAGCTAGTTTGACTACCCTAGAAAAATGAGATTCAGATTTTTAAATGCTTAGCTCCTCATATATATACTGCAAAAAATCTAAATGAAATATCTCCTAATTCTTGTAAGCAGTGTAGTGACAATTTTACAATGATAATGGTTGTGGGTCAAGTTAGTTATTGTTGTGTTTTAAAAAAAGGTGATGTACAACTCAAAATCAGAAAAGCTGTGACAACATGGTAGATGCAATATGCAGCATTTCTTGCATTTATTTTGACTTTAAATTGGTATGAACCTAAAACCTTTTTTTGTCTGCTTATTGTTGTTTTATTTCTCATTTTATCTCACATTTACTCCTTCATTTCAGGCCTGCAACACATAAAAAAAAAAGTTGAGGAAAATATGAGGATTCCAAGTGATATGATGGTTAAGGTGTCTTTTTCTCACATTCTTCCTGCAAACATGTCTTAGTGTGCAACAGTGAGGGTTTGTTGTTGATGCATTTTTAATTTCACATATTCCCTATTAAGGACAGGTCAGGACTGCAGGCAGGTCAGTTCAGTGCCCGTACCCAGTAACTTCAGCCATACCTACATAATATGAGCAGAACATGGTTTTGCATTGACTTGTTAAAAAATGGTCCAGAGCACACAGCATTTATTTTGTCAATAAAACGAATTAATCTGACCATAATACATGATTCCACTGTATGTTCCTCAGAGCCCAAATGGGTTGATGCTACTTCTGGACACAGTTATCAAAAGGCTTCTTGTTTGCAAAGTAAAGTTTTAAGTGGCATTTATAGTACTGGAGTGTTGTGTGATCAACAACCGTTTGCCAAAAATAGTCCCTTGCCCATGTGGTTATATCAACTACTGTGCCATTGCTCTTTTTTGACCAAAAGTCAAATCATTTAATAATATTATGCGCTGCAGAGGAATAAATATGCTCATTATTTTCAGTGATTTTCTGAAAAACATTTTTTTATACACTTCAGTAATTTATCATACATTTGTTGAGGAACTTGAGAGCCTATGCCCACCTTTGGTCCTTGAAGAGTAAATCTTTAATATAATCACCTGCTGATCCAGTTGAACTCACACCATTATAACTTATCCAAGCTTGGAATTTGTTGAAGGCCTAAAATGCAGGAATGTATATTAACCAATGAATTAACAAATTGAGTTGACCACACAAAAATAGACAAAACATTATGTTTTTTGGGTTTATACTGCCTGCAATAAATGTCATTGTGTGTCCGTGTGTCTGCCTGTGTGTGTATTTTTCTGCTGTTTTGGTATTGTTGCTGACCATGTCCATCCTTTTATGACCACAATGTACACACCTTTTACACATCAGTTCACAAAGCTCAAATCATCACAAACTGGTTTCTTGAACATGAGAATGAGTTCACTATACTCAAATGGCCTCTTCTAAAATTAGAAAAAGTAGAAAAGGCCTACTTCCTAATTTAGCATTGAAGAGAATCACAATTGTGCTGTTCTGTATTCTTTTCATATCTCAACAAACAACATAGTCTTAACTGTTGTCCTCAGCTCATCAGATCTCAATTTAATAGAGCATGTTTAGGATGTGATGGAACAGGAGATTCACACCATGGATACACAGCCAGCAAATCTGCAGTAACTGTGTGATGCTATGGTGTCAACATGGACCAAAATCTCAGATAAATGTTTCCAGGCTGAATCTGTGCCAGAAAAAAAATAAGGCAGTACTAGTAAGGGGTACTGAATGAAGTGGCTGGTGAATGTGTCTAGATATATACATATTTGTATTTATTTTATAATTATCCAAACTAAGAATCAGATACTGAAGTCTCACTTGTATCTTTTTTGGAAAATTGCATACATACAATGCCGATACTTATTCTTCATCACCATTAGTTAAACAGCCTGATGTTTTGGATGTGTCTTGATTATGAGAAAATCCATATTTATGAAATTCATGAAAATGTGTAGGTTGTAGTAGCTAGGACAGTAAAGGTATTCCTACTTTTGGTATTTTGGTGGACATTGAAAAGGTCACACAATGTACTATTACATTTAGATGTTTTATTGGTTTAAGAGGTCAATGTTTAGTGACAAATACAAATATTTAATGCTGTTAAAGCATTACACTGTAATTACATATAGCAAATGCAATTTGAGTTTCATTAGAACACTAAAACTGAATTTTCCCCATGAAAAAGTGTACTTCCTAATATAGCATTGAAGGGAATAACAATTGTGCTGCTCTTTATTCTTTTTATATTTTGTCTCATATATTAACAAACAACATAGTCTTGACTGTTGTCTTCAGCTGAGACTGTGCCATAAACAGTAGGTTGAATAAGGGGCACTCTGAGATTTTAGTCACACCTACACTGACATATATGCAAGCAGGTATCAACAGTGGTGAAAACCAAGCCTGGCAAAGCCCACTATTCCAAACAGAGACAACAGATTACAGCAGCTGCAATTCAGCATTACATTCATAAACATTTATTACCTTGACTGTAGTTGCCTAATACAACCATGCATTACTCCATCTATCTCTGTTTTGTGCAGGAGATGAGATAAAGTGTCACAAAACCATAGGAATTGTGCTGAATTGTAACAATGACTAAATGAAGGCACTGCTTGACTGGTTTTCATTGCCTAATTTTAAGGATTACATTTTCACGGCCCTTTATCAAATGTCTGACTCGCTATGAGTCTTTCTCATTGCTCTTGAAATTGTGCCAATAAACAATTGACACAATTATGTTTCTAAAATTGAGAAGCACATTTTCATAAGGTTATATAAATCAAAGATGTGTCAGTGGTTGATATTTTATAGTATTTGTTACAACTGATGCAGTGAGTCCTGTGAGCAAATGTCCTGAACCTCTCTCCTTAGTTAGCACTCTCATCTCCGTAGTCACGTAAATGCAAATGTTTTGAGTGAGCGAACATCTAGCAGCTTCTAAGCATACATACAGTACATAGCAGTGACAGTCAAGCTTATTTAGTGAAGGCATGTCAGGCTATGTGCATAGGCAAAGTTTTTCCCTATAATTAAGATTAAAAAACATTTAAGCAACACCTTGTGATGTGTAATTTCACTGAGGTCTTATTTATTCTCTTGTCTATATAAGGGCACTTCATCTACAGTGATCTATTATGTAGCTCTCACAAATACGGCAAGCTTAAATAAGGAAGATGAATAAATCCTTGACTAGAGTACAGTGCTTTTTGATTTGGAGGCTATTGTTATATTTTCCGATGATAAACAGACAAAAGTGCTTTAGTGTCTAAAAGCAGTCTCTTAAGTCATCATTATCGCTACGCTGGGCATGGGCTGCTGCTCTGGGTGGAAAGGGAGCTGATGATGTGAGACCACAGTACAGCTGCACAATGTTGTGCTCGTTTCACCTCTTATTCGATCTGTTATCCACAAGGCCGGAGCTCAGGTAGGCAGCATCCAGTAAAACACCTCAGCTCTGTTTTGTACTGTCCTTGACTCCTAATGGGGCATCACTAAAGCTCTTCCACACTGTAAAAATGGGCAAACTGTTCAAAAGACACAACAGGAGTGTAATATTTCCTACTTCCATAGTGAAATACATAACCCCCCATTTATTATTATGAAACTAGAGCATATAGAAGCTGTGTCTCAGTTGTTACAGTTCATTATATATGATGATGTTTGCTACAGTGGCAGCATATGCCATTCATAGATTTGTTTATCTCAATAATTCATCCGTTGGCACAGGCTAAATACTCTAGTCCTCTAGGATGTAAACATTCACCACATGCTAACAGCAGAAAAAAAAACGTCAGGTAGCCTAGTCCTATCCTGTGCAGACAAATTCCCATGGCTCAGAATAATTAATAGCTTTACAGTCTACAAGGCCATAATGCTCATCAGTTATTAATTAGAAATTCATTTTACTGAATAAATAACACTGATGATTGATGATGAAACTTGTAATTGGGCTCTGAGAGTGATTCTCCGGGGGGGGAACATTTTAGGGAAGCAAAACCACTGTTATAGGAGCAACACTACAGTAAGGAATACCTATGTTTGGTACAGAGGACATACAACTGATATAGGACACACAGTTTAATTAAAGACATATTTAACCCTTTGTTTCACTTACAAAAATGAGAACATGAAATTATTATTTTTTTCATTTTCTTACCCTGGTCAGGAAAGCCCGCCACACTGGGTTTATGGCAGGAGGAAGCCTAGACAAGGTCTCAATCAATTGTAGGGCACATACAATTATACCCGCACACCATGGGCAATTTAAAAACACCAGTTAACCAAAAGCATGTCTTTGCAATGTTAATGGAAACCAGAAACCCAGAGTAAACCCATGTAAACCCAGGTTGGGTGACATGCAAATTCCATACTTTTCACATTTGCACTAAATTCTCTTCTATTTACTGTGAATTTAGATTGAATAGAGCTGAACATAGTGTTGTAGTGTTTTATTGTGATGTGGTATTATTGTTAATCATTTGAAATTGATATTATGTATCAACTTAAGTCATTATGGCAACTGTACATCTCAGTTCTAAATGGAATCCACTATTACAAGCAAATCAAGATAGATGCCATTAAGTCTAGAAGTACAGATACAATCAAGCTCATTTAGAGTGCACAAACTCAGTTGACAGTTTTTTCTTATGTTTTAATTTATTTACCACATCATATAGACAGAGTTATTTGGGTTAGAACCACTGTCCTCACCAATATATATCACTGAAGTTATAACCGCTATCTAAATTATCTGTTATTCTTCTCTTTATAAGCATTAACTGGGCAGTCTTCATTAGTTTAACTGGTAATCATATAACGTTACTTCACAATAGCAGGTTAGTACACAACTGCGAAGTTATAGACATTATTTATCACCTCTTCTGTTAGTTACAAACAATACTTAATATAAACAAAGAAGACAAATTGTTTATTAGTGTTATTATAATTAAAATAATAATGGACCCTGACTTAGGGTAGTTCCATCTTTGCGCTTAGCACAGGTCGTTAGGCATAGGCATGCTCCAACCCTGAATTGGATTCAGCAGTTTTTAAATGTGACAACATGAGGATGATAGTTTAATGCGAGTCAAGTAAGCTGCAGTGCATTGTTAAAGATTTGAACTGTAATTCTGAAAGCTGTTCCTTTTGAATGGCCCTTACTGACACAATCACTCCTCGTCAAAAAGTATAAATTAAAATCGATATAATGCAACTTATTTAGTTGCCTATTAGACCTCTGTAAAAACCTGTGGCAGTATAAGACAATGAGACAGGTGAATAAAATCATTAAAGTGAAATTGTTCTGTTGTTGCCACGTATTACTCGACCACATGATTGTCTTTTGAAGAATGCCTACACAAAGTAATTGGATGTTTTGGACAAGTTTTTCCATACATAGATTAGCATAGATTAGCAATAGTACGCTAATTCCAGTGTATGAACTAGGCTTCTTTAATGCACTTTTATTTTAATTTGATTCAAATCCATAATTGGAACAAAAGGCTACTGTAACAACAATAGCATCACGGTTCTGTATATTTGATGAAAGAAACTGCATGGTTGCTATGTTACTGACTCTCCAGGGGCTGAACACTATACAGTGCAGTCTTTTTAAATGACGGAGGGGAACGGTGAAAACTCCAGCCTTCTGTGGCTCACTATTGATTTTACACAGAAGATCCAAGCACTCATGATAGGCTTTTGATATATTTTCCTGCTGTAGTGGGTCCCTAGGAAGTTTGCAAGAAAAATATCTGTCAATATGCTCCTATTATGATCTCTTGATCTGTGGGCATAAAAACTTTAAGCGGCGGCCCTTATTGCAAAATAATGGGTTAGACTATTCAATATCGTGAGCTGTTGCAATTTAAGATTTTTCAGAGTATTGTTTTGTCAGAAAGCAGATGAACCCTCTGTGTGAGCGTTCTCCGAATGCTCAGGGCCTAATTAGTTTGATTGACTTGCAAGAGAGAGGGATCAGCTGTGACATCACAGGCCTCAGTAATAAATACCGGCTGATGGGCCAGTCTCATCCTGGCGGCCGTCACCACCTCCCTCACCTGTCACACTCAGCCGCCTGCATCAGCCCCCTACAGACTGGTGCATAGCGCTCACTGCCCTATTAGCAATTTATAATGGTGATCAAGAAGTAGTCAGCAGCGAATCAAGACAACTGTCTCCCCTTGGTGCTAATTGGGCTGTGTTCCTTTCTGATAAATGGCTTGTGACTAGCATGAGGTCCCTTGGATTTCACAGCTTCTAATGGCCCACACTAACTAGATTTACTAACAGATATTGGGTCAAGGAATGGAGAAGGGGTGCAAAAAATGTTAATTAATATCAATAATAGCCAATTATTAGTCTGACAGAAGGATCCGAGCTAAGCGTGTGCTCTAATGACTCTAAGCTAAGTTGAAGGGAAACACTGGCAAATTAGCATAACAGTGTATGCAGACTGCATGGAGGTGCCTAGCAAACATCTGCTGTGTTAGAAATTCAAATACGCCCCCTGTTAGTGGCACTGGATGTACTCGCATAATCAGCCATTCTTTTTCGACCATTTTGAAGGCCTAACAATGCCCTTGTGACCAGTTGGTCCCGCCCCTCTGGGTCTTCCAATCAAGAGTAGCCTCATGCAGACCATGGCTGAAACAACGGCTGAGTTAAAGAGCACTTCAGGGACCAGCTTTGTGTCACAGACACTAATCCTCTTCTGCCATTTCACCGCCTTTCATTGAGGCTAACACTTACACACACATGCTTTAATCAAATTTAAACATGCTCTTGGAGGACGGCTAGAATTGTAGATGACATATTAATTGACATCCTGTTCTGTTCCAGTCCAGTTTTCCTCTTTGGTTTTGTTTTCCTTTGCGTAATTAATCATAAGGTGGATTATATTACACTATATATTATATCAATACTATCTGCCTCAATTTTAAGCAAATACCACGGTCAAATATACAAAAGTTTGATTATTCAATAACTTTGCAAGTTCTTGTATTTGATTACTTTAGGAGGTCACAGAGGACCAAGCACAGAATGCAAAAACATTGTCCTCCAATACTGTCCAATATATTCCAGCCTTAGGCCAGTAGCTTCAAATTGAAATTGGAGTCACCAACTTATATAATATGCTTTTGAGATTGTCTGATTAATCTATTGTGGCGCAGCAGCAGTGTGACCGTATTGGCTAAATTGGACCATATGACAAGCGGTGTACGTGTCAGAGTCCAGGAAGAGTAGTGGGTCCCAGAGGGTCGGCTTTTGAGGGCCAAAAGCTCAGCCCAGCTGTAAGAAACCTGCTCTCCTACAACTACACATGGCAGCACTTGGTGGAAAAGGGTGGTGGGCCGAACACTGCTTCTGCGTGATATACTGCACACAGTATCTTCTTTCTTAACAGAGGTCAAACTGAGATAATCATATTTTATATCAGCAAGTTTTTAAAGCAACTGAGCTAAATTAATATATTACTTTAATATCAGTCATTAAAAAAACAGAAATATATAATGTTTATCAAAGTTTTCATCCTACAATATGTACCTCATACATTACTTTATTCTGATCGCTCAAAACCGAAATTTTAGCAATCACAGCCCAGTGTTCCATGTGAAGTGGTTGCTCATTCTGCAGTTGTACTTTCTATTTATTTGTCTACTGCAGGAACATAAGACATATATACAGATATACAATGTTGTTGTTTTTGTAATTTGGGGGAGAGGGAATACTACGATATTTCTATTGAGATTTTCTCTCGTCTATGTATTACAGTATGGAATATAACCTGATATAAAATATAGCGCTTCAACTCTCAACAACAAATGCAACACACTTTGTATGCAGGGACAAAACTAAGAATTAAATGATCCAAAAAATGTTTTATGGATTATAGCAATAAATATTAATGTGGTTTAATTAGATGTATTTCAGCGCATACAGCTGTACCTATGTAACAGATACATTTTGTTTTATTCATTTTCCAGAATTAAGTGAAAGTAGGCTAAATATTATTTCCAGATGAAATTATAGTTACTCACTGGCAGCAATTTGTGATTACAGTTACAGAGTGTGTACTGTAATGATGTAACTTTGTATTGTAATAATGAGGCCAGAAAAACATGCCATAAACACCTCCATGATTTACTGCCTACGGTTTCACAGTGACTTGGATTTTTATAGTTTTATAATTTTTATATGTAGTAGATGCAGTAACAATAAGCCAACAAGAAGTAGTTTGCCAGTCTGTCAGTTGTTTGTCAGTAACGTGTACAGTGCACTAGTGCAGTGTTTACCATTATATACTTATTACTCATTGACTTTCTATACTCACTTAATCCAACAGAGTTGGGGGAGAGGGAGGTTAAGAGTAGTTAACCAACAATATAGGACATAAGGCAGTCCAGTGCATCCATCAGTCCATTGCAGGAAACACTCACTCAATATGGATTATTGTTATTTCCTTTTACATTTTCCTCAAATTATGTGTGGCACCTTTTTTTATTTAATATGTCCTTTGGAAAGGTACTAGCTATGACTTCTGTAATCTTAAATGAGGCTGTATAACGCATATTAAGAGATTTGAGAGTATGAGAGTACCCTACCTTCTTACAGAATCTCACAATTTCCCTCAGATTCTAAGATCTATACTCTTTGTTTCAGACGGTTTTCCGTGGGGTTAGCTTAGTGGACAGGGATGGCCATATCATCTGCTTTCAATCATTGTCCTTCTGGAATATTATATCATGGCCCAGTTTGAGCTTCCTGGATAAGGCAGTAAGGTTTTGATTTAATATGTGCTACGGCTTGATGTGGTCCATAATTTCATCTATCTGAATAAAGTGTCGAGTGCCTTGGGTAGTCATTGCTATCCACCACCATACTACACAGTGGGGATGCTTAGGACATTTCTACCTTGCTTTATTTGCATCTATGCCAAAATCACCTCTCAAAGTTTGTTACTACAAGGCTTTCTGTGTTCAACTGACAATAGACCACAGTTTCACTGAAAGTTCTAGAAACATCTGACGTGTAGTCATCTGAATTTGTTGAGCCCTGACACCAGATGATTCATATTATTTAGAAGATGCCTGATTGTAGTTTGGTGTAGTTAATTGTAGATAGATGTTCTTATCCCAATACATAAATGGCATCTGCAGTTAAAGCTTAAAGATTTAATGGCCATTGGACAAATAATCCTCACTGTGCATGAAGTTAGTATGCACCTACACTTCAATATACTATCTCCAGCTTTTTGTTAATATGGTAAATGAAAAAGAAAAAGATCTAAAGGATAAACAGTAAACAGGCATGATTTTTTTGTTAATGCGTTCTTAGGGTATCAATACTTATAGGTAAACCTATTTTGTTATATGCTATACTTTCTTACTGTTAACATAGTGCCTATTTTAAATGTGGTTTAAATAGTTGGTGATTTGTGTTGCTTGCGTGTAGGTGTGTATGAGTATTGTGCCCTACAACGGATTGGCATCCTGCCTAGGGTTGTTCCTGCCTTGCTCCCTGTTCCGCCGGCTACACATCCTATTTCCCTTGACCCTGTCAAGGATTTAGCAGACAAAAACATTAATGAATTAAATTTATTTTTTGACACATCTTGGTCATTTATGTACATATAAAATACTTGGACTTTTTGATGATTGATTTTTTTACTAAAGTTGTAAATTTCCAATTTCTTAATATATTTTAAATGTAGTCACAGTAATAGAAATATCAACTACAGTGACATGCATTTTACATTATTTCCCAAAAAGCAGTACATACGTTCTGCATTCAGTGATCTCCATAAGGTGTTTCAGATCGCTATTGCATATAGTGTAGCACTTTTACAGTGATTTATTGTTCAAATCACCTACTGATACTGGCAATTTTGGAGAAATATTTAACAGTGTTCATACAACCATGCTCAACCTGGCTATGCTCAACATTCTTTCATGTGTACAGTAACTGTCCAGTCCTGCAATATAAGGTAATTAAATGTAATAATAAAATGACACAGATTTTCCTTTCACTTCTTCTCTTTCTCCTTATTACCTGCTCTCTGAGGCTGGCTTGCCATTTAGCTCATGTAATTGCTGTTGAAGAGAAACAGATCTTAGGCAAAAAGAATGTCCTCTTGCTGTTGCAGAGCACAAGGTCATGCAGCATGTCTAAGATCTCAGCCTGTAATATCAGATCACTGTAATCTTCTGCCTGTAACAGTGTGTTCATCTGGCATGGAGACTTACACTCGTGTGCATGTGTGACCTTCTCATGAACACCCTCTGCGTGTAGTATGCAGGGTATTCTGTGTCATGTCGGAGCAGGGCCACAGGGTCCCTGTGCTTTGTGGTTGGGGTGTCCTGATCTCAGCTCAACTCAGCAGGGGAGACCTGCTAGACCAAATGGACATGCAGCACTTCCCCTCGAGGGCAAAACTGACAAAGAATATCTGCATATGTAACAGCATGCTTTAAAAGCACTGTAGAATTCAATTCTATGACATGAAGTGGGCACATGAAGGGGGATTCTGAAATAGTGCTTTGAGGGACAGGAGGAGAATGAAGAATTTGCTTTGGATAATTTGAAAAATATCTGTAGGCCAAAACATATTATTAAGCTATACTTCAGGACTGATCATTTTCCTCATTAGGTTTTACATATAGCACAATGATCATTCGGGGTTTAGACTGTAGTAAAAGGTAGTTTGCTTTAATAAACGGTGTCCCAAATGTAAGGAAACACCCAAAAATGATTTTTTTTCTGCAGACAGTGATTGCACCTTTAAAAAAGTAGGGAAACCTATTAGGCCAAGTCACCAACTTGGTGGCCATTTTGATTTCTACCCTCTCTAATTCAACTTTATTATTAGCAGACACATTCTGTAGAACATTATGGTCAATTCTTTGGTTTCCCATACCAGTTTGATGTGTTACACATTTCTATTTGAAAAACTGAAGTTAACTGGAATTAAAAATGCTTGCATTCTAGATGGACAGCATGTTGGTGACACAGCCTCACATGTTCTCCCTTTTCCCCTACAAAATGTGTCTACAATCTTAACTGTATTCATTTTATATGAGTTTGCTTTCTTTTAAAGATATTTGAATGTTAATGAATAGCAGTCATTATTATTTTATATATTGCTGTAATAATAGCAAGAATTAACTGCTTGTTATCATTGTGTTATCTTTGTGGCGTACAGGATCAGAACACTAATTTTGACTATAAACTACATATTTGGCATAATCCAAATTAATAGACTGCAGGCAAAAGTGCTCCCTGAACACAGAACAGAGATCTATATCCATAATACTCAACCTCAACTTTGCAGTTTTCATTAGCTGGTTTTTATCTCTGAATTACAGGAGTTGCCATTACTAATAGTGTCAGGAGAATTGTAGTATACTCACATTGTAAATAATATGGGGATTCTGGCATTGTAGAAGAAATGGACACTTGCTCTTAGTGATTTCTGTATCCGTTAGCCACTCACCTGAAAAAAAGACCAGCATGTGTTCTGATTTAGACCAGAATGGACATTGATTGCACTGGCTGTTAATGTTTTTTCTGTGCTGGTTTTAATTTTTGGCTATGCTGGTTACTATACTATATATATTGAACCATTATGCCACTACAGCAGAAATTCATGCTAGTGACACCCACCATACAAAATACAAAATAAGTTTTGTTAGATTGTTTTTTAAAACAAAACATAACCATGCCAAATTAGACCAGAAAAGTATTTTAAAAGTTAGCATACAGATAACATGTCAGCAGCTTAACTCACATTTCTTAAAGTTACAAAGGAATTCAACTGGAGTTTCTAGGGTTATTTATAAACATCACAATCATGATATACTTTGTTTGAAGTTCGATTATAGAATCCTTATGAAATATACAGTATGTAGAAAACAGACAGATAAGTAACAGATAAGTAACTCCTAATGGCATCCCCCTGAATAGCATGTATGTTAAACAATACTGGCCAATTATTATGAGTTCCCAAGCCTTGTGTGTCTGTAAAGTGTTAAATAAATTAAATTGTTAAATTGGTCCTCTTTTTTGCAGCTTGCAAGTAGATGCCAACAAATTTTTACTTTGTGTGTTAAGTACAAAAAAAACAATGTATAATATTTAATGATTTTCCAGCACTTATTAATAATTTTACATTATTATTATTGTATATTTATTTTACTATTATATATTATATATTATATTTACTTGTCTTCTTTATTCTTTTTTCTAGAAGTATTTTAAATAGAAAAATCTGTTTAGATAATTATCATACCTTAATAATCATAGTATCTGATAATGTTCTACATTGCAATCCCTTCATTTTTTACTTTGTGTTTTAATAAAGAAAGAAAGTTAATTAGTAGTAAAGTTCTGTGCAAATATAATTGCACAGTTGTACAGTAAAATGGTGTTGTAATTGCTTGACCAACCCAGTAAACAAATGTTCAGAAAAGGCAACATTGTCTTTTACAAATTCAGATTTATTTTGTAAGTATGGAAGACTTTCAGACTATGGAATCTAAGCAAGTGTGTCAGCTTATTCCAAAGTACATAAACTGGAAAAATACTGTAGCATTTTAGACAGGAAGTCCAAATTAGGCTAATATTGAGCAAGTCTAAACTAAATCAATACTTATTAGAAAGAGGACGGGTAAACTATGGTTATTGTTATTATAGCTTGAACAGGGTTAAATATTTGAGCTGTCTTAAAGACTTATCTCTCTTATCATACATGTTTAATTTTTCACCCATCAGTTTAGCTGCACTTAAAAAACACAGCATATGTTTGATCCACATTGTTGCATTGCACGGCGTCTCTGTTGAGTGGCGACACCGTGTGTATGATGGCGGGACATGTGGGTGCATTGACGACTGAGTGCACATTGTGTTTGTCACTATTTCTATGGCCTCGTGTGTATAAATTTGCTGTCTGCTTCTCCGTTTCTCTTTCTTAAGTCACTGCAGTCGGGTTGTTCTGTAGTTTTCCTTGTTGGTCCCCAGAACAATTGGAGTGGAGACAATAGCTCTGCAATGATGGAGCCGTACAGCAGCCATCTGCAGCAGCAGCTGCCGTGCTGCATCTGCACAATATGCTGCAGAACCCAGCCCCAGTAATCTGCATAATAAGGAGAGGCCTTATCCCAGCCTAGTTAATAATCACAAACAATCAATGCACTTCATTCCCCTACTGGAGCTGGGTAAAAAGCCTTAACACACAATTCACATACCTGCATGCACATGTGAGCATTTGCATATCCACACACAGAACATTTTCGTTATGGTTTTTGTATCCCTCAGACAGCTTGAGGTCATGCAGTGTAATGCAGAGATGTCAATTTTGCCTGAAGCTACAAAATTTACACAGGTCTTAACTTCAGATTTTCATGAATACCATAATTAGAACACTCTGGGTTTTGATACACAGTGAAGTAGGAGGTTTCCTCACACTCCCAATCAAATCAAGTCTAGTTTAGTTAAGCACAGGCATTTTTATAGTGTCCTCATGCCTAATGTTATTTGAAACTACCAGATAGAACACACTGGCAATCATATACTGTATAAAGTATACATTGCTGTTCAAATTCAGGGCGGCTCAGTGGGTAGCACAGTTGCCTCACAGCAAGAAGGCCCTGGGTTAAATCTCCAGGTAGAGCAGTCTGGATCTTTTCTGCATAGAGTCTGCATATCCTCCCTGTATCCGCTTGGACTTATTCCAAGTTCTCTGGTCCAAAGACATGATTGTTAGGTTAATTGATGTCTTAAAAGTGCCCGTAGTCTGTCACTCTGTCTAGGGTTGTTCCTGTATTTTGCACTATGCTGCCAGTTAGGCACCAGCTCCCCCATTTCCAGAAAGAGAATGAATGAAGGACACGTGTAGGACGCACATACAGTCTAAATGCTCAGATTGACTTGTGTTAAAACTGAAGGCATTTCCTGCATTTGGTTTAGTGATACATCAGTATTACATTTTATGTATTTGTTTTTGAAATGCACTCAACTCCAGTCACCCAACCCAGTTACTACCACCCTTATATATAGTCATTTGTGTAAACTTCCTTTGCCAACATATTTTTTTTCCAAATTCTTTGCTGAGTTGCAGAACAAATTATTTGAAGCACTCCTCAACAGAGTCTCTACTGTTCTTCCAGGTTTATGCATCCACTCTTGTGAACTCTACTCTTCAGTTTAATCATTCATTTTCAGAGAAGTTTAAGTCAGGTGACTAATATGAGCATGTTAAAAGGTTAATTCTGTGGTCATTGAACCATTGTGTTTTCCCTGCAACTGCAAACTAGTTATAGTTTATTAGTTATTGTTATAGGCTATTTTTTATTAGAAGCAGCCAGATTTTCATTTAAAATCTAATTACAGCAAAGCCATGTACCCTAACAAAGTTTCCACTCCCTCTGTAGATAAAACAGCCCCCAAAATTACAAATCCTTCAATCCAAACTTATTGGATTATATTATTTGAGTGCAATATTTAATCTATATGCTGGTGTATTTGATCATTTAAATGTAAACCCTAATTCCAGTAAAAGGTCCAGTAACACTTAATGGTAACTTAATGGTGGTTACATGTATATTTACATTTAATTAAATAACAGGCATGAAATATAAAATGTACTTTAGCACTTGTTTAAGGGTCCAGAAATGACAGCCAGACAGTAATACCATTGACTCTCTGGTCCATAGATCAATAGCTCAATCACTGCACCACCACAGTCATTTGTGGTTACACAAAAAATAGTTTTTGTTCTGGTATGCCATTTAAAATGTTTAGTGGTTAATTCAGAGGACCATGGTCTTTTTACACAATAATGTATAAATAAGAACATTTAATTTATTACATTTAAATATTTATAATAATTTCTGTTGGTTCTTAATAATTGTGAAACATTTGTTGTAACTTCATTCACAGTATTTAGCAGACGCCCTTATCCAGACCAACTTCCAAAAGCGCTTTAAGACATCAGTAACATAATCCATTCCTAATAATCAGGAATCTTAACAAGAATACACTTATGAAATTGTAAAGGCAACACTAACAGAATCAGCAGATAATAACAAGTCAAAATCCTACCTTATCAGGACATGCTATGTTCCAAGAATAAGTTCCAAGATTATACTTAAAGCACACTTCAGATTTGATACCATTTAATGTTGTCCAATCTGAAATGTAAATAAAATGTATCTTTATACAGTGAAACATTGGTGAAACACAGGTTTTGGGGCATTATAGAGGAATAATTTATATTATAATTATATAATTTGTATTTTTCCCTCTTATTCGTTTCAAATTATTTATGCATTCAGACCTATGAGTTTACGTGTTAATGAATTTCACAAACCACATATTATTATAATGTTTTAATATGACAATTAGTTTATAAAATAACATAACTTTGTACAGTGGAAAAAATATACTTTTCCAAGGTTTCACGAACAAACCTTGGAAAAGTATATTTTATCTATTATACAAATGTATGTTATTTAATAAACTAATATATTAAAATAATAATAATAATAATAATAACAACAATAATAATAATAATAATAATAATATGTGGTTTGTGTAATTAATTAACATGTAAACTCATATTAGGACTGAATGCATAAAGAATCTGAAACGAATAAGAAAGTTTATCTATCTATCTATCTGAAGATTATTCTATGTATCTATCTATGTATCTATCTATGTATCTATCTATCTATCTATCTATCTATCTATCTATCTATCTCTCTTTCTCTCTCTCTCTCTCTCTCTCTCT
>JAVSBV010000121.1:3019070-3038887 GCA_033117975.1 Parotocinclus spilosoma
ACCCCAAACTTTTGAACGGTAGTGTATATATATATATATATATATATATATATATATGACTTTTTTATTGCAATATAATCTGGACTATTAGTAATTTCAATATTCAACATTTCAGTTCAAATTATTGAACTGAATATTTCATCAAATTATTTATTAACATTGTACAGGTTGTTTTAAATTGCATCAGCTATAAATTAGTTTGTTTTCCAAATACCATTATTGTTGTGTTTTTTTCCCCAAAGCTTTAACTTAACATAAATTTATTCCAAAGCCCTAAATTAAAAACATGAGAAAACAATGGGCATACAGGGCATGAGTACTAAAATAGTTCTTAAGTGAATTAGACTTTATAGCTATATTATGCTTTCTGACCTTAAGGAATTGGCAGAGCAGCTTTAAACAGCATATTTGTTGCCTTATTATTCAAATACATTTTGTACTTTACTTTTTGTTTTGGTCTAATTTAGTTTAAATATTCTGTGATATTTTATTTTCCTCTACAATTTTCCTCTTTTATATAAAGTATTCTCTTGTAAGCAAGCCCCTCGTAATGGCATTCCTTAGAAAAGGGTCATTTGAGTGAAAAAGTAGCAACTTGTTACTTTTTGAGCTCTTAACATCCTCGCTCTAATTGGTTGAGGACTCTCCATCAGGTCTTACTGAGATAATATAAGATTTAGAGAGGCTGATTTGGTGTAATCACTGCTGGTGGCTGGTGGGTTTGATTTACCGTCTGAACTGCACTGCAGTAAACACACAATAAAAGGCATAACAACCCATGCAAGATACAATAATAAAGCTAAATATGCTGTGAGGTCATCAAGGTTAAAAGGTGAGCTCAAGAACAATCAAGTCAAAAACACATTTTCCTCGCCATAATTCAGCAGAATCCAGCTGTCTGATGCTTCAGATAACACACTGTTCTGAACAATTAGGGTATATTTCATTATATTTTAACAAATTTGTGAGCATAATATTTACAGATGTAAATCTAAAATGCTTAAACTTAGCAGCTTGGCATGAACAATTATTCAATTAATTCCTGAAAACTGTTCCCAGTACAACAGTTCAAGCTGTTTGCCAACAAAGAGAGTTCAGCAGTTTCCTTTATATCATTGTAAGATATTAAGTGTTACATCTTTTGTCTGTGCCTTTATTGGTTCATTCAGAGCACTATTGTTGACATCCTGTGCCCTGTTAAAGGGCTCTGTGTGTGTGTGTGTGTGTGTGTGTGTGTGGTGTGTGTGTGTGTGGTGTGTTTGGGGTAGGATGTGAAGGGCTCTTAACTGCCCTATGAGACCCTTCTCCCACAGGAGCTGTGATTGTTGTGATTTAAGTGGAGATTGTCAGCTCTAATTTGGCCCTCTGCTCCACGCCCATCCAGTGGGGATGCCCTCTTTAAATTATTATGAAAAGATCAGCTGTAAGGCAGTGTTTGGTTAGTGGGATGGAGCAAGCTACAAAGGGCAGAAGGGATAATAGGTAACTATTACAAGGGCAGAAGGGAGGTGGTTATTGAGCCAACTGTGAGGTTACACAAGGTACTCTGGCTCAAAAGCAGCATTCAGTGAGCTCTAATTACACAATACAATGCCCTGTATTGCTTTTAAACAAATCTAATTTTAGCATTTTCTTTTGATTATTGATAATTTTGCCAGGGAATGTCAATACAAACCATATATAAGCACTTAACTGGTCATGATTTCACACATGCACATTTTTCATTTTATACTAAATTGCCATTTCCTAAAGCAAAACATACAAGCACAAAAAACAATGTTTTGTTTTACCCTCTCAAAGAGTCATAAGAACAAATGACTGGGCTGTGGTGACCTCTAACTGACTCTTACTCTCTCTCTGTCATGCACATACAGAGAAGTACATGTAAAAATGTTATTTTAATTTCTTTTCTTATTCTTCCCCTCTTAAGCATTTCAACATGAATATGAATTAGTGAGGCAGAATTCGATGCAAAAGGGCAGTGCATTGACTAGCACTCTGCTCTGTGTTTGAGACATAATATTGCCAGCTTGTGTGTTGCATTTCAATGAATCCCTTTGCGACTCTGTCTAAAAAATTATTCATTTGCACGGCAGATTAATAAGGGAGGCATGATTGCAAATAATAGTATGTGACATGTTATGTAGGCTGTGTTAAAGGCTCTAGTGCTACAGCCGAGAAAAAATGCCCTGTTTGATTTATCTGCCTTTGATTCGTAAAGGAAAATCAATGAAACAATTCGTTTCATTTTACCTTCCCTACCTCTGCCTTGTTTCTATCCACTGCACTGATGGCGTTGGACTCTAGGTGCAGAGTGTTTCTTTTCAATTATCCAGTTTACATTCGATTCCCTGGAAGAGTGTCACCAACCAGAGACACTCATACAGCCGTTCCCTTTCCAGAACAAACTAAATAGGATTTGGGTATGAACCATATAGGAAATTGTTCAATATCTTTGTTCAGGGCCAATTTTCTCTGGCCATTGTTTTGCGACACATGATAACAGAGAGGTATGGTAATTTAATATGCATAATTCATATGCCCTCTTCATTGTTGATTCCGCTGTCCTGTCTGTTTATGTAGGTAAAATAGATGCTACAGAGTCCATTAGGCTGACATAACAGGGTAGACAGCACATTTCATGCAAAGAGACAGAATGCAACACTTATTTTTCTGTTTGCACAAGTTAACTTTATTATACCTAAATATTTAGTAAACATTCGGATGATTTTAGTCATTGCTTTAAATACAGTATTCTTTTACTGTGTTTCATATGTAGCCATTTGTTTAAGTCAGAATTACTTTGCTTATTCTGCCTTGTTCTTTAAATTGGCATTGTGACAGACGTGTTGGAGGAATCTGTTTGTTTCTCTCTTTGTCTTTCCATATTGAGCGGAGTTTTGACATAATTTTTTTCATTTATGTACAGCAAGATATTTCTAGTCCGATACTGTCATTGTGTCACTAACAACTTCTACTGCAGATTAATTAGGTCATGGCTCTACTCTTCAGTTGTGATCTGCACTGTGTTCTATACTGATACATATTTCTCCTCAGACCTTAGCCGTTACACCCTGCTGAATTATGTTTATGAACATATGTGTCAGGGGAAAAACTACACCCATACAAACAGCATAACCTTTCTAGTTCTAGAGGGATGCATTTCTTAATCCATTACTGCATTCATCATGTCAGTGACACAGATATCCCGCATTATTTGAGACCCTTAGGATGATCCATGTGTGTTCTATTGTGTGTATAAAATGTCAGGGAGCTCATCAGCTATCTGGCCTGATGTGAGATCTATAATGGTGGGGAAATGTGCCTGTGTTTCTGTGATCTCAGCAGAAACCAACACTGTGCAGTGATTATAGCAAGAGCTCTGTCTCACGAGCAGTGATTAAACCAATGGCGCCACAGTTGTTAAGCCACTGGACTATTTGCCAAAAGGTTGAGTGTTCGAGTCACAGCACAGTTTGGCTGCCACTGGTGGCCCTTGAACAAGGCCCTTAAGCCTCAACATTTTAAGTTGCCATGGATATTAGACAGCAATATTTACTTTGACAAAATAAACACTATTTGATGTGGATAATATAGCGTATGTGAACTTGCTTTCTGAAAAATTAATCTGTATTGGCTGGCTATACGTACTGGTGCTCCCCGGATTATGGTGGTTTGACTTTACAACAGGAATCCAATAATACATATACACACTTTATTTAGCATAACCATATTCTGAATTTCTATTTTTCCTCTGTAAAGTGATGTGCATGGCGTATCAAGGGAGCAACTAGCTTACTGAGCTGAGCAGCAGTGCCAATGGACTAACTATTTTTGTTTCTACACTTTCTGTTCAGTTTTTTTTTTTCATTTAATAAATTGGATGAAATATTCAACATTTTAATTTAAAGTAGGCTTTGTGTGACTTATTGCACTGTAGGGTAATGTAAGTGTTTTAGGCATGCTAAAGGTTTCTTCAGTATATGTACATTCAACCTACGATGGGTTTCTCAGAACCATAGCCCCATAATAAATCAGGGACCACTAGTATTATACAGTGCAGGCCAAAAGTCTGAGGAAACTAGGGAAAATGCTTCAATTTAGCACTTTTCTCAAATGTATTGTGATATTTTCCATTTCAAAATCATATATCCATCAAGACAGTGGAGTGAGTCTTTTAAAAACATTTGAACAAATGTATTAATATTTAATATTTTTCGGTGCAAACAGCATTACTGACAGAATGCATTCTGAGCTGGCACAGACTACATGTTGTAAACAGATCCTTGACAATTACGCTTCTAAGTGGTATTCAAGGATTTTTTGTTGTGCAGTGGTTAGCACCCTTACTTCACAGCTCCAGAGATCCTTGGTTCACTTACTGGCCAATGATCTGCCAAAAAAATTGAAATCTACTGGTCTCCAGTCTTCTAAACATCTAATAATGATCATACAGTAATGGGAGGATGGTTAATTTTTTTCTTGGCAGAGGCTGTAAATGTGAAAGTAGCAGCAGTAAGTTTCAATTCAAAGATAGCATAGTGGCATAGTGGTTAGCAAAACTGCTTCATATGAAGCCACCAAGATTAAAGTCATGCTCCAAGCAAATACCTGATTTCATCAGCTATGCTAAAGTTTCACACCTAATTATATCTGCCTGCTAATCTACAGTCTCCAAAACCCAGTTGTTTCAAACTATGATCATACAATTTTTGGATGCTATATTGGTGGTGTGAGTTGGGAGGGTGGATTTAGTTTTTCTTGGCAGAGGCTGTAAAAGTGAGAGTAGCAGCATTAATGGTGACCTCCAACAGGCCTGCACTCCCAGCAGGGAACAAAAGGCCCAGACACATCAGGCCCACAACCTGCCTTACTGGGTCACTCAGAGGCTAAGCAGGCCTATTAGAGCACACTCATCCATGCCAAGAACACACACACTCACACATTAACAGACATACATAGAGCTATGGAAAAAAGGAAACTGGAAGCAACTCTGTTGTTATCTGATGTGCTTTAATTTTATTATTAAGTAAATACCACTAGATCAGATTAGATTAACTAAGTGATGATCCTATACTTGTCCTCTTGTCTCTGGTTCTCCTTTCCTGTTGACATGCCTTAATTCACTGTAATTATACAGTAATAACCAGTTGTACAATTTAAATTCAAGTTTGCCATTCAATCGCTATAAACACATGTTTAAAAAACAAACAAACAAATGATATTTAGATAGATGGCTTTAAAAACGAATTTTGAGGGCGGCTTTTAGAACTTTAGAGCTGAGCAAAGCCCTTAACCCACAATTGCTTGTATTGTACAAATATACTGTAAATGAATGTAAATATAATATGTAAACTTCAGACAGGCAGCAGACGGACTGGGATTCAAACCTGGATGTCTGGAGCTGTAAGATGACTACACTAACTACTGCACCTCAATGCACTTAAGTTATTTTACTGCATAAACTGAAACAGTTACATAATTAAGCTGTGTCCTAAGTATTTTTATTATAATCTTTTAAAGCTTGTGCATTATTCCTTTCCACTCTGGCTTCAGTTGGGGGTCTTAGTATTTTGTAAAGCTGCCTTGTGACAATGTGCTTTATAATTAACAGTAGTATTATATACTATAATAATACTATATATGACAATAAGTTCTTCTACATACGAAGATATTGCAAGTAAATGCCTGCATGCAAGGCTGGGAATTATTTTCTGTATTTTTCTCTGACTTTATATGATGTCTATCTAGGTTTTTGAGCCTAAATTATTATATCTGGCTTTTGGATACAACAGTAGTCTAATATGCTTGCTCACCACTGCAGGGGCTTGGCTCCTTTGGACTTGGACTTCAAAGTTTAGAAGGTACCTTCCAACCAGGTTAGACATAAAATGTACACCTGATTGGCAGTGTTTGTGGAATTGACATTCTGGGGATCATCCCCTTATGTTTTCTTCTGCCTGCATATTGGCCTGGCCATGGACTATGTGTTTAACTGACTTAGAGCCAAAAACATACTTAAAAGTGCACACTTGTTTCTTACTGCTTGCATTACATTACAATACCTGAAATTATGGAATTATGCAGAAATGTAATGAAATGTTTGTTTTGCTTTATTTAACTATAATTGAAATTTGAAGCACAAAATCATTACTGTTTGCTTCATTTAAATGCCCAATACATAATAATAGTAATAAACTACCTGCCGGTTAACTATTACAGAACTGAATTTTACCTTTCTATTAAAATGTTCCAATTCTTTTATCTTTAAATTTATAGTACCGACATTTAGTCAACAGTGATAAACAGCAAAATATAAAGCTAAGAATATATTTTATTAGATTTATTTTAAATGAGGTGTAGTCAGAGAATCAGTATTTGACAGCCAATAAACTGGTTGAAACTAACTGTAAAATTGCATAGGCAATAGTTACATGGTAAAACCCTAGCACTACGGCTCTCCCTTTCTGTGTTTAAATTCTACAGGACACACTGTTTAAAATTCTTACCACACATGCTGCACAGACTTCACACATGTACAGTGTGTGAAGAATGCTCTGTTTTGTGTCAGCCCTCTCTTTTAGAGTGCAAGCGTACTTAATAACAGCCACAAGATCTGTCTTTGAATTTGAGATGTTTGTGTGGTTGTGGGTATACATTTGCTAAAAGGAGGCAGGCTTCACCTGTGTGTACTGAAGCAGAAAAAAATAGTAGCTTCCTCTGCATGTGAGTGTGTGAGTGAGATTCTGCGTTAAAGGAGGCCCCTTTTTGGTTACCCGACGCGACCATGTGTACTCAAGACGTAAATATTGTGATGAATTCTCTGAAGCATCTGCTTTCTGCCATCATTTTATGTCTAATCTGGCAATACCTGCTTCACCTACCTCACCTATCTCTTGCCCTTCAATATTGTTCAAGACATTTGGTGCAACTAGGCCTGTATTGCTTGCGTCTTGAATCCTACGTATACATCAGCCAGCATGGGAATTCTTTAAGCAATCTCCATTGAAGTCTTTGTTGAAATTGTTAAGGTCAGTGCTGCAACATCAGTAAGTATATTGATCTCCATGATAATGTGAATGTATCACTTTTTGAACACAATATAAAATCAGGACCGCGGCAAGGAATTAAAACGGTGCATGTCAGATCTTGTAACGATTTTGTGTTTAGAGAGATGACTTCTAATAAATTCCACTTTAATACATGATGGAAACAATTCAGATTGAGTTTGGCCTAATTAAGATAGGTGAGCCTTAGGCTAAAACTGTAATTAATGTGACATGACTAAGTGGCAATGCAAGGTCACAGCTTGTATGATAATATTTTGCTCCTCTGAAGAGGGGCGGTGGTCTAAGTGGAATACAAAGAGTCTAAATAACCAACTTGAGGATTTACTATACTTATAATATGATATTTGCGTAACCCAACATTAAGGTTTGTGGTAAGCCTGCATGTTGGGTATTACAGTAACACTTCAACTGTTTAATATGATCACTACAGGCCATTGTTGTCTCCAGCGTTACCCCCAAAGAGTGTGTGTTCTGAAGCGTAGCACAATAATACTTTGCATATCAGTGGTTGTTCTCCCTCATAATCAGAACATGCCTTTTGGGAAAGCTGCTTTCTGATTCATAACTATTAAACACATGAAACAGAAATTTGAAAATGACATGTGAGAACATTTGCATAATGCAAAACTGAATCCCCTTGAATGCATGTGTTAATATGAATAGCAAAAAGCAGTAGTAGCACTGCTGACATTCTATAATTGGCATCTTGTGGTTTGTTGCCCTGAGCAGAGAGTGAGTTTTAAATGTGCGTATAATAAATAGCATATTTAAGCTTGCAGGAAATCACTGTGAGACATCCATCCTATACGGTTCCATTTATTCTGAAGCCTTTAATTAAAGCCACGGAAACCTCCTGCAATTTGTTTCTGAGCACTGTCTAATGTCTGAGGATGCTTATTAGATATTAAATTGATGCATAATTCAGGCAATTAAGAAAGTAATCACAAAGTAATGTAATGGAAGTTAATTATTACAGCATAAGCAAACAGTTCATTAATGCTAGTTAATGCTGTGAGTGCGTCCTTAATGTGCGCTCCGTGCCTGCTCGCTGCAGTAGTGGATCAGGCTGTTAGTTCTGCTGCTCAGATCAGAAAGACGATATTACTTTCAAGGAGGGACTCTGTGAGTGAACATTTAAGGGGAGACTGATAATAAGAAGCAGGGGGCAGGTGAGGATCGCTGCCTCCTGCAGCCTGCGGATTTGAAAATAAAGGGGAAGCAAAGTAAAAGGAATGTTGGGAATGGCTGTAAGAACACGGTGTAAGTTGTGTGAACTACGAGGAGAAATTGAGAGTAGGCATTAATATACACAAACCTTAAGTCAAGTCATCATCCCTCTTGTCAAGACCACATGCAACATTCACAAGGCGTATGTGTAAAAGACTGTTTAATGCTCCCAAAGTCCCAGCGCATTAGTAAAGTGCTTGTTTGGGTCTTTGTGGAGAAGGAGGCATAATGCAGCAGGATAAAGACCCATAAACACACAGCAAAGCTTTGCAACAACTGCTTGAAGATGAAAAAAGATCAAGGAGTACTGACTGTCATGGTCGTTCCTTTATAGTCGCCAGACCTAAACACTATTACGCAGATAAAGCCATGTTTCCAGCAACATCACAAGATGCTCTTTGGAATCAAAATAATGTTGGGATCATCAGATTTTGCACAAATGTGTAGTCATTTCTTGAGTTGTGTGCTGTCATTACAGAAAAATTACTCAACAAACCAAGTACTAATACTAAATTCATGAATTTATCAAAAAATTCAAAAGATAAATATCAAAAGATATCCAAAAACACTATTATATTTTTATAAATAAAAATTAAACTAAGAGCATTTTCAATACATCTCAACTCTCAAATTCGTAGCCCCCACTGTAGGTAGTATTTCTGATACATTTTAAAAATTAACTGATACAATTTTTTTTAATAAACCCATATGGTTGTATTGAATTTTAGAGTTTCTGGTGCTTAAGATTTAGTCATTGGTAATGCTGTTTATAATTTATCACACTTTGTGCCTGTAAGTGATGTGGAGGCAAATCTTTTTAATTATGTGAAGCTCCCACCATCACACACAGGAGACAAATAACTGCAGTTTAACATCAAAGCAATGAGACTATATAATTAATTGCTCACAATTTAATGAATACATTATCTGTGGCGTTTCTTGCTTTAGCTATTATCCTCCACAAAGCTATCAACTAAAAGGACTGTACTGGTCTCATATCTCCTTATTTATTTTAAAGATTGCCAGTTGCAGTAGGTGTACTTTGTAGTCTATTTAAGCTTATCGTCGAAAGAAATCAAGGCTTAAGCATGGCTTGGCCTGCTGTACCTTTTACTCTTGTGTTTGATGACATGGGTAGTTTGGTGTTTTTGAAGCAGCACAAGATGGTGTTAAGACAGCTACTCTACAGGAACAAAATCTCTCTCTCTTTCTCTCTCTCTATTTCTCCATCCACACACACACACAATCTCTCTCTCTTTCTCTCTTGCTCTCGCTCTCTCTCTCCCTTTTTACACCCCCCTTCTCTATGTAAGCCTCCCCATAAAACAGGGTCCTCCAATCTGATCTTGTTTCTCTGAGTAAACATGAATGTCACAGTTGACCTTTGCAGGGGTCAGGCGCTTTTTATATTGGCTGACATGTTTCAGAGTTAATAGAAGCATTTAGCCGCGCTCCCTTGGGCACAGCGATTTATTAAGCTGCAATGAGTTGCATCTGTCTGAACAGAATCAAGGGGACCTATCAACCAGGGTCAGACACGCACCAGTACGCTCAATCAAAACACACTTATCTCGCTCCACACACAGTGTGTAATCCACACAAACATACACAAACCGGTTCGTGAAATTAGCTTTTGGACTAATAATGGTTTGTTTATTTCGTTGTAAAATAAGGCAATTCCTTTTGGCATTGCTGCTGCTGTGAATGCAGAGCCACAAACTGAGAGTGGGTTGTTGTTTCTCAGCTGTTGTCTTTGGTGTATTGATCGTGTGCGTTCATCCATTGTGCTCTCTCCTATAATGCCGGTCACTGTGTAAGCCTGGCTCTAAGCTGCTGTCTGTAATCACGGATAATTGTCAATTATCACACAGAGCCATCAGATCAATTACTGCTCAGTCAATACACAATCCAAATGAAGTAGTTTGTTCTAAATAATCCAGAACCTGCAGAGATGGGTGAAATTATCCACAGTTAATGCCTTTTTTTAGACCATAATCCAAGGATATGTTTGCTCTTGAGATTAAACACACATATATGAAACCATCTACAACAGATGGGCTTCTGGTGTTACGTCCTTAGTATTAGATAATGGTGACAAAATAACTGTTATGAGCCAAACGGTTGTGTATTCAGTTAGTCCTTGATGAGTTTGCAGGAAAGTCTCTACATGCCAAAATATGGCATGTGTGCACACATATTTGGAATGAGTACAATGATGAAAGTTAATGCTTCGGCCTCTAAACACTCTTATATTCCATTTCTGGCTCCGAAATTTCGTTCATACTCATGGTAAATCAGATAGCGCTTCCCCATCTGCCTGTCTATGTGTATGGATAGAAATAAATGCCCTCCTGTAATGGTAGCTCACTAGCCAGCCTTCTGATGTATTATCTCCCCTCTGTGTATTTATTTACACTCAACTTCTCAGCAAATTGTGTTGTCATCTTAATGGGGAAAGATTAATCTGATGTCACGCAGGTTTAGGTGACTGAAAGTGATGGACTTTTTCTCTTGTGCATTTATTTACACACAGATAGAACAGGTTAACTATTTAGTCACCTGCTTTTTTCTGTGTTTCCGTTTTTTAAAGCCAGGAACAAATTATTTGGCTATACTGCTGCTTTTTGAAATTCTTTGTTATGCAATTGATAATATTATTTATGCCAAGGTGAAATGTAGCATTTTCACATCTCTAAAATTTTTGTTTAGTTAGAAAGAATATAATTTATAAGCAGATTTATACTTATTATACATATTAACTGCTTTTAACTTGACATTGATAGTTTGTATATTGTTTATACTGTTTATTTTTAATTTGTAATAAAATTTTAATTTCTATTAATTTTCAGTAGATTTGTCTGTTTTAATGCTGAACCTTTAAATAACCTTTAAAACAGTGTTCGCATTATCCCCATCCATCTGTAAAGTGTGAAACAGTAATTACCTTTCGTGATGATAATGAAAACTGTCATTTAGCTTGTGTCCAGTGCGGTCATATTTCATCTTTATCACACACACACACTCACACACACACACAAACACACACACACACACACACACATATGCACCCGCATAAAACCCAGGCAGTCCAGGAGAGAACATAGTGTGCACTTTGTGCACAGCTATTTATATCAATAAGTCCCGTGCTGAGAGGCACAAAATGAGCGTTTAAGCTGCAGGCTCTGCAGGGCAGCCTGGCGGGTGGGCACCAGGACCAACACTTTGGGGCAAATGAGCCAGCATCCCTGATGAGGTGGTAGAGTGGATATGGAGGTTTTACAGGACAAAGATAGAGGGTTGGTGGGGGTTTACTGAGGGTGGGAGGTACAGATGCAGACAGACAGAGGTGTATGTCAAAATGGTTTAGTGGGAGTGCTGGATAAAGGGGGCCACTCGTCATTTTACAGGTGTTGGCAGTCCTCACTGGGCCATAGGCAGACAGGAGGGAATGCAGACCTGGGTGGGGTGGATGTAAGAAAAGGACAAATGTGTGAGTTAATAATACGGTAAGTACAAGGTATGATAATGAGAAGGGATAAAGGGAGAAAGCAAGTGTGGGCTAGACAGACGCTAGAAAAGGAGAGAGAGAGTGAGAGTTGGCAATGAGAAGATGTTGAGCTGAAACAAGTGAGAGCGTAATAGTGGGTGGTTCTCCCCTCTGTTGGGGCCTCCTCAGGTCAATGAATCTTCCCAAAGGGACGGCCAAGCGAAACACCATCAATTCCAAAACAAAGGATTGGCCCAGCCGCCGCCACACTAACATATGTGGTAGGGCGTTTGTCCACGTTAACATGTCACACACACTTAATTAGCTGTGTTAACTTGCTCTGCTGTCTGCTCTCACAGGAATGAGTAATATCAGCTTTTAAAATGTATTTTAAAAAGTATCAAAAATATAAAAGCAAATATCAGTAGGTAAATGCATCAGGAAGCTTTCCAAAACATCACATAGAAAACCATAGAAACTTGTTTAGCAGTAGGTTTAAGTAGTTGGTTGACTTTATATATAAATGTCATATGTTGAGCCGATCTTCACTGTCCTCATATTGCACTGGGTTGTGAACTTCATCAGTTGGTGTGTGTTTGGGTCTGTCTTTATTGGGTTGGCAGTAGAGTCATTACCGTGCTGTGTGAAGACTGTGTGCTTCCATGCGTTACAAAGTTTTGCATGCACACGCACACACAGTCATCTGCTTCTCTTACAAGACTCCCTGTGACCCCTGCTGCTCTACCAATGGCAGTGCAATTTAGCCACTTGATGACATGCAGCTTTTGGAAAGCTTGGGCCTATGTATGTGTGAGTGTGTGTGCAGGTTGTAAGAAATGTACTTAAATGGTCACAAACATCATGAACACTGACTTCTATCTCAGAGGGCAGCGAGCTGAGGAAAGGGCCATATACCAGGAGTGCCCTCCCACCTCTTCCAAAACACTGCATTAAATTGGTTGTGTGCATGTGTTCAATGCGAGAGATGGGCGAGTTGCTTCACAGTTCTCACCAGGTAGTTGCACGGCGGGTAAAAAATACAATAAAACAAGTTTGTCTGTTATTGTTTGTGTGCTGGCTACATTTAACAATAGCATCACATCAGGTCTAAGTAGAGGTAGGTCAGGGATGAAAATGTGTAGTGCCAGGTATGGTGGCATTTTGACCATCAGCTAACTGTGCAGTTCTTGCACACAGAACTACCATATGCCTGTTGTGATACATCCAAATATCCATGTTCTGGGTAACTTGTTATGATTAAAATGTCTGATTTTGTTTTTTCCAGTCAGCATTCACCATTAATGGCATGCATACTAGCTGATTAGGATACAGATGTTTGCTCTGTTCAGTATTAATGTTATGAAAGTAATAGAGAAAATGGAGCAGCTACAAACAAGCTCCCAATTTTGTAACATAATCTATTTAAAGGCAACGTGCTGGTTTATAGAACCTTGATCTACACTTATTTTCGGCCTAGAGCTCCATTACGGATATAAATGTAATGGAAATAATCCATAACGTTACAGAGTCACTAACTCTGTAATTAAAATACTGAGACAGTTAGAATCCTGCATAAATACATACCAGATATAACGTACTACAGAAATACAGTCTGGAATATAATTTTGCCACTGTTGATGAACATTAGAAAAGATGATTATAAAATACATTTGTAGTTAATTGGCTCAAGCTGACACTGACACATGAAAGAATTAGGAAAAATAGGCCAAATGTGGTGAACTACAGAGATGAGCTTCATTGTCTCCTGCAACCCTGATCAAGATAAGCATTTATTTTACTTTAAAGTTATTGGTTTTTGAGCAATGGTGTTTATGTTTTTGTCAAGTTGTGTTGATTTTGCTGTTATTTTCAGTGCAAGGTGATACTGCAATCTATCCCTCCATAACTCATCTCACAAAAAGCACAATTTCAAACAGAACTGCGTTGTCATGCCAGTTACATATTTGCAGGGATTTATGCAATGTTTTTTCTTAAAGTTATAATTTTTTAAACAACACACAATCAACCTTTTTGTAGTACTTGATCCCATGATCAAAGGATCTTTAATCATTTATGAGAACACAAAGAATAAATAATATTACTTTCAACAATACACCATAAATGTTTCCAATATGTACAAGATTCTTGATGATTATTCAGTGGTGTCAGCGACAAAACTAACCAGGCACTGAAATCAACAGAACAGGTACAAACAAATTTGTCAGTGTAATTAACATCTATGGAAATTTACAGACTCCCTTGTGCACAGCTACTTATGAGGTGAACAGTTAAAATTTAAGACCTTTGCTTAAATTGCTAAAAAAAAATGGCAGCACAGCCAGGATTTAATCTCACCATCTTCCAAATAATTCTTGAGCCATAAAACATTGAGGTACCCCTATATAACTGGCTAAAACAAATTACTTAGTTACAGGGAGTACATCAAGATATCAGATAAATCCTTATCCATTCTTAAAATCTTGAAATAGTCACTGTTTTTGTTAAAAAATTATCTGAACCCATGTCATAATACAGTTTTGTATAGTACAGTAATGAATAGTAACAAATGTTATAGGAACAACAGGGATCATTCACACTCAAAAGCAGACATTGTTTATTGAACACGAAGCTTGTAATGTTACAATATTATCCAGAGTACAGCTGGATGAATCTGGAAGAGGGATGACACAGTCGATGGGCATATGTCCACCTATACTGGAAGCTCAAAGTTTACATTTAAATTTAAGAGTTGAATATTGTTCCAGATTCCTTATCTGTCCCTATCTTTATCGGAGTGCTCAGAAACACCTGTGTTAAAAGTTCTCAGGGGTGAGCTGAGCTCTTTCTAGGCTCATGTGATGATGGGCACTGACAGCTAACCCTGTCTGCTACCAAGAGCACGAATCTCTACATACACATGCTAAAGTGAAAACAGGCTGGAGCAGACTTTGCAATGTAGAAAACTTAAATGGTTCCTTCTTTTACTTGGAAACGTGCATTATTTACATCCAAGGACACAAAGAATGCTTTGTTTGTCCACTAAATATGATGCACATATGCGACTAATAATCTTTTTGATGTGAGATGAAAGCCTCATACTTTTGTATTCCTTAATTGTTATTACGAGTATTTTAAGCAATGAGCCATTACTGACCGACTATGGCTCCTATAAAACTGTGCTCTGGTTTTATGAACGTCTGCTCTGATAGGTTTGGTGCCTCCTGTTCCATTCCGTAAACAGACCTGAGGACATGAAAGAACAAGTCGGTGATGTAAAAGGCCTTTGTGTTGAACAAACTCAGACAGTAGATTAGGATCTACAGTATGTACAGTTTTTATGATCTTGTCAAAGATATACAACACCCCTTAGGGTAAAGTTGTAAATATAATCTCTCCCTCTTATTGTCTAATTTAGGTCTTTGAAGTTCACTAATGTACCTTTTAATAGTTAACTTAAATGGGTATATGTTGTAGCAACCAACCTAGATGTGTTCCATGTTTTTAGGATATAGTTGCATGCAGGGGCAGTATATGGTGCAGGCTTCTGTTGTGAAAGAAACTGTTGGCAGGATTTCCTAACTAAGTAAGATGTACCCTATGTACGTATTTTAGCTAACAATAAACATGGAGTTTCACTGAACAATTAAAAGGCATCTGAAGTATAAATGGTGATGGGTATTGGTGTGTTCAATGTGTGTAGACACAAAATATTTAGTAGTTTAATGTATATAATGTAAGAAAAGCTTGTCTTGGGAATGATGGAGGAGGAAACCGTTTTACCTTTAGATATCAAATGCTAATACCAGGTGGTATTTCTGGAAGAACCCTCTTAATTAATTTACCTGTCTATTTTTTTCTTTTGCGTTTGTAAACATAAATATCACATACATTCTGAATGGATGTTAACGAATAAAACATCAGACAGACAGAGAGATGTATCGCCAAAAGGGATTTGTCTCTGGGAGTGTGAGCTAGAGGGAAGTCTATTCTGCCATTTGCATTTCTGAATTGCTTAGCTGGTCAAGCATGCATTGAGCACTGGGCTAGGCTTCCTTTGAAGAGTGTCATAGTGGCATAAACCTTCTGTACAGGGGGCCTCACTGTTGGACTTTACCCAACAAATATGGATTATGTTAACGTGGACTGAGAATTGAGGAGGATATGCTAATGTGTCCCTGCTGGGATATATGTGTGTGCATTTGTGTCTGTGTGTGATGATGGGTGTGCGTGCAGAGAGGACAAGAGCCTGTGTATGGCAGCACGGCCACTCTTTGGCAGGTCTATCATTCCATCATTAAAGGCCACATTATTACGTACAACCAGGCTTGCATGACAATCACAGGCGGAAAGGCTGGTCCATTGAGAGTAACCCGCTGTGTCCTTCTTGTCATTTTCCCCCCTTTTCTTACTCCTTGTTACTCTTTGTTTGCCACATCCTGAAAGAAAAAAACGCAAGCTTTACTGGCTACTGCTCTCCACTTGTCTGCAATTACTTTATTTTGTTTGCAATGTGCTCAGAGATGGTCAGGAATTTGAAATTTGAAGAAGTTAAACCCTGGGTAGTAACTTTTCTGTTTAATCTTTGAAAGCACTTTTCTAGTCATCTCTTGTCCAGTGTTATTGCTCAATTTAGTCTTGACTTCAATTGTTGATGTCTTGAAAATTGCACACGGAAAATATGCCAGAAATATATATAGTTACCTCAAAAGCAATAGTTGTGTCACCAAGCATAAGCTGTCCCCTCTGTATTATTATTGAACTAAGACATTGGGCTTTGTGCTGGTGAAGCAGTAATATAATGGTGGCTTATGTGAGAGCATTCATTGGGGAACACAAAGGATTTCTCTGATATAAGGAGTCATAACAGTAGCATTAAGAAGAACATCTAAAGGCCTTTAAATATGTTCATGCTCTGTTGGTACAAAACAAAGCAGCACCAAATTGGCCTTATGTCATACTGACTGACTTTGCTCTAGCAGAGTTTGATAATGCTGTTTCTCTAAGGTACCCTTTCATTAACAAAATCACTTTATTGGTTCTGAAACACACCAGTGTTTTTATTTTTTTATTATTGTTGTAATTTTTTGTCACAAAACATAAAACTGAAGTATTTGCTCTAAAATATTCAGTTATTTAAAATATTTCAGTTATTATATTGTAGCAAGTCCTTATATCTGGAATCTTCAGCTGTAGTTTGAAAACTAACATTCTTAAATAGACATGGTTTTGAAAATAAAAACAGTAATTGACAGCCTGGAAACCCCCATGAAGAATTATCATTACAAGAGTGAAGGAATTGGGTGCCCATATAAACCATAGTCCCAGTGGCTACAGTCCAGGAGAGCCTGGGCATTTTTAGGGGTAAGGGGCGGGGGTCAGACTCTGGTGTAAATGACAGATTTGGAATCATTGTTAGCCTTCACTGCACCCTCTTCCAGATTTAAGCTAGCCTCCAGCACATGTGAGTCCTTTCCTTTAGCACATGTACACAAAACATGGAAAACTAACTCATTGCCCTGAGGCAGTCAGCTAGTTTGGAGAGGCCCAGATGAGGCACATTAAAAAGCCAATGATAAATTTGGCTTGACAATTCCAAACTGCACTGCTTTTGTCTGTAATTAATTCCAGTGGTGCCTGAGGCCTCTCTATCCCCACTACCAGTATGGCCCTAAAAGGACATAGCTTTAACAACATGATTCCAGCCAACCAGCTCTTCTGTGTAATGACTGCATCGTGATAGCATTAAGGCCATACAAAAAGATGGCAATATATTGTTGAGAAGATATTACAAAAAAGGAAGACTGCACTTCTAGATATACATATAGTTGTACTAGAACATTAAAGCAAATCAGACTGTCATCAGTGAGCCTTTCAGATATTACTGTTCTAATACTGATCCTTTAAAGTAATTACACAATCACATACATGCAAGTACATGGTACATAATTTGGCTTACTATCATCATTTGCTTTGGAAAGCATGTGCACATTGAATTTAGCAAACTAAGCAGTATTTCTTTACAAATACAACATTCAATCCATTTGGGGCATTTTGACAAATAAGTATATGGGTCTAACCTTTTATTCCAAATTATCTGCAGCCTCTGCAAAGTTAACTAAGAAGTAGCTTAGCTAATCCAAGCATTTATTGCTGAACACATGGGGCCCACCTCTATCTCTTCAAGCCAAATCGAGTATTTCAATAGCCTCAGCAGACAGCTCAGGCTGTCCAAAGTTGCAAACTAAAAAGAATGATCTTGCTAATTGTCTTCTGTTAGCGCTACATTTTAATGATGAGCAATTACAGCCCAGTCTAGACCTCATACAGCCTCACTAATGTGGCAACTGCAAAAGGCATCTGTTGTGTGCGGTGTCCATGTGGGACGGGGATTTTAGGATCACCAGGCAGATTTAAGACAGATTATGATGGCACAAAAAACAGCCATCTCTCTGTTTGTTTTTCTAAGACCCTAAAGATTCCTCAGAGACAGAGACCGATAGGTACATAGACACAGTCAGCAAGAAATAGGGAAGCAGTAAAAATGGGATTAAAGTTCTTAGTAGTTTAATTAGCATTAATGCACCTCATTAAATGAAATATAGCTGAGCACAGACATCAAGAGTGTCCCCATGCAAAGCGATTATTCTTAATTTCACCACAGAGACCAAGAAAAATACAGTGGGAGAAGGAAGCATTTATTCTGTGCTGTACTGCTGTCCAGCAGGAGGATCCTGTATACTGCACTGCTTGGTGTTACCTTATAGACTCACATGATTACACACAAGAGCTGGTGGCAGGTTCCTTCTTATGACTTTAAGGGTGTGGTGAAGATGACTAGAGGCCGCTGAAGCATCATCCCTCTGCTTAGGACTGACAATCCAGACAGTCTAAGGCACCTTTTTAAAAATATCACTGTCTTTACACATCAGTTTTAGCCAATGTTACACAGCTTTAGCATGTTTATTGAGTAAGAAAAAAGGTAATAGAGCAATTATGCTCTAGTTACAGTATTTAAACCCCTAACAGTTTGTTGAGGAAACATTCTATAATGCAAAGGCTTATAATTATCCACCAACCTCCACTTGCTACTCTGCTCTGACATATTGCTTTCCTAAATGTCAGAAGGAGTTGTCCAGTGCCGTTGACCCCAGTGTTGCACTTCTCACAGCCCTGCTGTTGGCAGTGTTTTAGCCCTTAACTCTTCTCTTCTCTTTTCCTTTCTCTTCTCGCCTTCCCAACAGGGAATAGCCATTCAGGCATCAGCGATCGTTGACCTGGCTATTGTTGTTTGTGATACTTACTGGTAAACTTTTGCAATCAATACAACATCAGGCGGGGGAGCCCGGGGGAACAGGGAGTTGAAGCAATGCACTTAATCTTGCAGCCGGCTGCTGCTCCCTGCTCTGCTGCTAAACTGGGTAGTTGGCCTAGTTGATGCGGCATTATTGCAGCAGAGGTCAGATGAGAGCTGTCGGCCTCAGCCGCTGATGAATGGTTGTTTTTGATAAAGCTCTGCTTCTGTACAACAAGAGACATTTAATAATGATGGACCATAATGGCACACAAAAAATCCTAGTAGTCTGCAGCAGGGAAAAAAAATTCCCATTCCCTTACTTACTTCTACCTGTCTGTGCTTTTCTCTTTTCAGTGCTTCCTCTTTCTCTGTCTGATACCAAGTAGCTCTACAGTATGACAGACACAGGAAAGCTTTATTAAAGGCAGGCTTCATTGTTCTGCATAAGTATGGTTCTGCATCTGTCAACAAAATAACAAAAATATTAATTCATTCACTTGATTAAAAATCATTTTTAATTAATGTATTTTATGTGTTTTTATGTGCAAGTGTAGAGGGTGATGCTTTTTTCTTTTTTTACTTGACACTAAGTATTAAGGGCATTTGAATTTATTCATTTAATATAAAGCAAATTATTCTAGCAATATGTTTTTTAAAATATAGTGTGTGTGTGTGTGTGTGTGTGTGTGTGTGTGTGTGTGTGTGTGTGTGTGTGCGTGTGTGTGTGTGTGTGTGTGTG
>JAVSBV010000121.1:3054659-3073243 GCA_033117975.1 Parotocinclus spilosoma
TGGTCATAATGGGGTATTTTGTGTAGAATTTTGAGGAAAAAGATTAATTTAATACAATTTGGAATAAGGCTGTAACGCAACAGTGTGGGAAAAGTAAAGCGCTGTGAATACTTTCCGGATGCACTGTAGATAATATAGTAACATAAAAAAGCTTGAATATATTTGTATACCATTTTGAACAATAGGCAAAATTTACAAAATTTCAGATTAAGATTCAAATCAACAAACAAATGGTTTTGTATTCAGATATGCATCACTTGACATCCACAATATGTTTTTTGTGAAATTGCACATTATTCGACTTGGATGTTGGTCCAAACACAATGTTATATATGTTATATATGGAGTTTTATATGGGATACAGTTATTTACTATATAACCAAGATAATGCAGTTGTTTTTTTATTTTACTTTTTAAGACTGGTAAAATCAATTCACTGTACAGCTGAATGCAGTCCTTCTTACCCCCCTCTCTCAAAAATGTATGGAATTAAAAATTTTCTTTTTTGTGACAGCGCATTTAACTCTAGTATGCTTTGTTGGATAGAAGCAGTCCTGCCTATTACCTTTGTTTCTCTGGTGTGCTGCACTGTAAAGACAATTTACTTTGTTAACTTTTGTTTCTCCCCCATGGTGCATCAGCTTTCCACCACTAATAGACACTAGTTCTCAAGTATAAACTAAGATAAGTTTCTGGATGTTAGCAATATCTATGTGCCTCCAAAAGCACATAGTATTTGTGAGTCCAGTTGGCAGCATGGCCCTTGTCTTGTATGTGTTGGGTGTTTTGTATGTTGTATGTGCCTGTCCTTTTGGAGTAGTTAGCTGTATAATATATCTTGCCCATAACAATATAAACTGGTTCATGTTGTTCATAATACTATCTATCAGTGCATTTTTTTACTTTAGTGAAACAAAAGCATCACTCTTTTCATTCAATCACCAACTAAAGATTTGGTAATACAGTGTTCCCTTGTTTATGGCGGGGGTTACGTTCCAGGACCACCCGTGATAAACTAAAATCTGCGAAGTAGGGACGCTATATTTATTAAAGTATTTCTACACTATTTTAGCTGTAGAACTTGCAGAATGTTTGGGTGGCATCGTAGAGCTTGAATGAATTCAGTCTATAATGAAACTTTCACAAACAGTGAACACAACACCACAGACAAAAACTTGTCATGTTGGAAAGTAGCGACTTAGAAGGGCGATGCTCTAGTCTTACTTCTCGTTTTTGGTGAGTAATCGAACGTTCTCTTTTTGCCATACATCACTCTCGTATCACGCGTGCTCTGTCCGTACCAAGCTTACAGCACGACATATCCTACACATTGAGTAGACACAATAGCTATTTACTGTAAATCCTAATATTTTATGATTTATAACATTCCTTTATTGTTGGAATTGATCTTTTTACTATATATTTTTTTAATTTTGTGATTTTTTTTTTGTGACCCAGGAAACAGCGAAAATCCGTGATATATTTTTTTCCATTAATATTTTTTGAAAACCCGCGATGCACTGAGTATATATATAGTTTTCTCCAGTACTGCCATCTATTGAATGTGCGACTTTTGTAAGTAAACAATGGGAGCCGGCTTCAGTCCGAGTTATAAAATCAAAAGCCGTGTGGGAGGCGAAAGAGTCGACTCACTAAAAAGAATCAGAATTTGAATCACTTCTTTCAAACTTCTCCCGCTATCTGATCCTGCTACACTCACGCACCCAAACACGAACACACAAGTACGCACACAGACCTGTCAGAGATCTATACTGATTTTGGCCGCTGCTTAAAATGTATATAAAGACTTTAATATAATATATTAGAAATAATAGCTATAATGTTAAAAATTATATCTGGGACTATATTCAAACCGTTCGGACATAAACCCTGGTAAAATGGTATTTTGACACTCCTGACTCCAGGTTTGAGCATTATAGCTTTATATCATTGAGCCACCATCATTGAGCACTAAGATATAATAATCTTCTGGATTCCTCACAAGGAATTTCTTTGGCTATTAAGGAAAGTAGCTTGTTTTTATGTTTTTATGTCATTTTATATGTAGTTGAAAACATTAAAACTAGCACATATAGTAATTAGTCCATACACCGTATATCTTTTCTAAGTACTATATAGCTTTTGCATAATTGCATTTTGTATTTCATATGATTCACTTTATTAATTGATCAGGGCCATTAAAAGCCTATGGAGAGTGCTTTGTTTTCAGTTTGCATCTTCTCTGTTCGTCTGCATGCAGGCCCATAGAGCTGTAATGAGACAGATAATTGGGGAGATTTTTTCCCAGTGGCTAGTTAATTGCTTGCCACCAGTGTCTCAGCAAAGGTTAAACTTAAAGTTGCATGTCACCAATTACAATTCCAGCTGGATCCGTTCATCTGGAAATATTTATGGTCAGTGTTTGCGTGACAAACGACAGGGGCAAACGTGAACACTTTACAGATTCGCGCTTTATATTCTTTCATTTTCTCTCCCTCACCTTTTGTTGCCTTCTGGCTCCTTTATTTTTTTGTTCATTTTTATTTTACTCTCCATGAATAATCCTCTCTTTTTTGAAAAGTGAAATCGATGTTTGCATAATCAAACTCATGTTGACAGCACTCATATCAGTGCAGAGGAAGAGAAAGAGAGAAAAGGGAGAAAGAAATGGAAAGATGAGAGGAAAGGCACTGAAGGGATGAATGCATTACCATGCATTCAGTCTGTCTGGCACATAACAAAGCCGTGTGTGTGTGTGTGTGTGTGTGTGTGTGTGTGTGTGTTAAGCGTGTAGATTAGGTCAACTTTTTACCTCCTCTGAGCTCTCTGCCTGTAAATGACGAGTTTTGATGTGAAACAAGCAACATGTCAGAGAGAGTTGAGAGATGTAGGCCTACTCTGCCATGTCTCTGTGACAGGGCTGTGAATATTTGGGCCATTAGGGGCTTATTAGCGAGTAAATGGCCAGATGGTTCAGCCATGCGCGAGAGATGGACAGAGCTGCCTGCTACTAATCAGCCCTGTCTGTAGCCCCACTGTCAAACCGCACCACGCCGTAACCCATGGCAACTGAATAAAAGTTAACATTAGCAAGTCAATTTGCACTAGAGAGGCCGTAAACAGCCATGTGAAGGGCTGTACACTTATAGGAAAAGAGTCAGAGAGAATCAGAGCAATCAAATATGCTTTCAAAATCTAGTACCTATTTCATTCTCTGTACTAACATCCCACTCTGCTTTGTTGTTTCCTGTAAGAATGGACATTTTGCCTTCAGCCTGTTATGATATGTGATGTAGGACCCAAGGCTGCGGCAATAAAGGAACCCCACAACGTATAATAAAAATGGGGAAATAGCTAAAAAGCCAGAGCAAAAGGCTCTCCAATTACAAAAACTAAAAAGGGGAAAATTCACGCAGCTGTGTTGCGTCCCAAGTGGGAAAGGCTGCCGCGTGTGCAAATCGATTGCAATATGCACCAAAACGGCAGAAGGCGAACATGCAGTAAGCACGAGAAGGCGCCACTTGGAGTGGTATGGAGGCGCTCTGGAACGCCAGAGGACGAGCGTGAGCTCAAGGTGAGTGAAGAAGTCTGAAGGTTCATCTCAAATCGAGTAGCGTAGCCAACCGGAGTGAGGCTTGGTTACCAGCCAATGTAGGATGGGGAAGAGAAACCCTGATTCTGTCCCTGAACCGCTGAATACCTCAGGGGTTTCCCCCATACGCGTCCGTTGGCACTATAAACCCTGGGACGTTACCGACTGAAGTCGTGTAGTGAGCGGAAGACCGTACGTTTGGCGATGGACTGTACGTTATTTAATGACGTAGCATCAAACAACGCTGGAAACAACCGTCATAAATTAGACACCGGATATAACCCACGTAACCGGACGCTCTGTAGTGGCTGCTGGGGCGCACAGCGAAAGCACTGGGCGTCTAAGGTAAGCCTCATAACACAGCTACAGTGCTATAAAACAAGCAGGTGCCGTATTTTTATTGACAAGCTACACTCATCGGCCACTTTTTTTAGGTACAATTGTTCAAGTGCTCGTTCACTGAAATAATTAATCATCATCCAATCTCATGGCAGTCAACCAATGCATTTAGGCGCGGCTGAAGTTTAAATGGAGCATCAGAATGGAAAAGAAAAGTGACATAAATAACTTTGAACATGACATGGCGGGTGGTGCTAGACAGATTGGTCTGCGTATTTCAGAAGCTGTTGATCTACAGGAATTCCCATGCATAGTTATCCCCAGGGTTCACATTGAATGGTCCAAAAATATCTAGTGAGTGTCAGCTCTCTGGGCAAAAATGTCATTTTGATGCCAGAGGTTAAAGGGGAAAGGCTAGACTGGTTCGAGCTGATAGAGAGGCAACAGTAACTCAAATAATCTCTATTACAAATGAGGTATGCAGGAGAATTTATGAACATACAACATTTGTGATGGGCTATAGCAGCAGAATACCACACTGGTTGCCACTCCTCTCAGCTATGAGCAGGCAACTGGGGTTACAAATTGCACAGGGTTGTCAAAATAGTCTCAATTTCAGATGGTCAGGTCAGAATTTGGCATAAAAACATAATAGTGTGAATCCATTATAACTGGTGTTACTAGTTCAGGCTGCTTGTGGTGGTGTAATGGTGTGGAGTATATATTCTTAACACACTTTAGGCTCCTTAATAAAAGTTGATTATTGTTAACACCATGACCTACCTGACTATTAATGCTGTCCATGTCCATCCATTTATTGCCACAGTGTATCCATCTTCTGATGGCTAACAGCCAGATTGTGCATTATGTCACAAAGCTCAAAACATCTTAAACTGATTTCTTGAAAATGGCAAAGAGTTCATTGTACTCAGATGGCCTCCACAGTCACCAGATCTTAATCCAGTAAAGCACATTTGGGATGTGGTGGAATGAGAGATTAGCATCATGGATGTGTAGTTGACAAATTAACAGCAACTGCGTTATACTATCGTGTCAATATGATCAGTATCGCTTATCCAGAATGTCACATGTTGGGATTCAGTATTGTTTTTAGGGCCATTCCCTATCCCATGACTTTTGGATCTATTGTTGATAACAGTCTGAATAATATTATTTAATCTTTGATCCAAAGAACACTGATTCCTCTGATCAAAAAACACGAGATGTTGTTTCTGGACATTGTTAACATTACACTTCTTTTGTGGACAGTTAAGATTCAAGTGCCATTTGTGAAATCAACTATTGAGGAATGACAGTTCCAAAGACATGCATTTGGTTTACTTTATCAAACTAAATTTTCTTGACCTCAGTGTATATATGGCTTTTGAAATGCAGGAATGGATATACAGTATAACCAAAATCAGATGTCTAATATTGTATAGGTCCCCCTCTTGATGCCAAGGTTCTAACACATTAAGGAAATGACTAAAAAGAACATTAGAAGATGTCTTATGTACGATATCTGGCACAATACATTACATGCAGTCCCTTTAAGTCCTGCACCTTGAACACTTGTGATGTTCCTCAATCAATTACAATGTGGCATTGAATAGTATGTTGATGAAAGAGGCCATTGCCATTAAGTAATAACATTGTTATGACTTGGTAGACTGCAACAATGTTTAGTTAGGTTGTACATGCTGAACATTGCCAAGAGGATCTCACTGCCAGAGTTTTAACTTCACCTGTCAGTGGTTTAAATGTTATGGCCAATCAGTAAACTGTATTTATACAGTATGTACAATGATCACCATAACATTAAAATCACTGATAAATTATATTACTAACTCTAATAGCCTCATTACAGAGGGACCTGCCAAGAGGTGATATCTATTAGGTAGCAAGTGAAAAGTTCTAGTTCTAGTAGTTGATGTGTTGGAAGCAGGAAAAATGGGTGCTTGTAACGATCTGTGTGACTTTTTCAAAATTTGTGATGGCTAGACAATGAGGTCTAAGCATCTCCAAATGACATGTCGTGTGGTGTGTTCCCAGTACACAATGGGTAATACCTACCAAAAGTAGTCAGAGCAATGACAGTCACTAAATCAATAAGAGGCTCAGGGCCGCCCACAGTGGTGCTTGAAAGTTTATGAACCTTTTAGAATTTTCTCTATTTCTGCATAAATATGACTTAGGGAATGTCTGAATGAAAGAAACTGAATGCCTCTCTTACAATGACCAATGTTAATTCTCAGTTAATTCTAATTCCACCCTAATTGGAACACCGAACAAAGCAAAAATGAAAATGAAATCAATTATACATTAAAAAATTACAAATTCAAGCAATACATTCTAATGGGAGACATAATGGTTAATGCTGTCATCTCACAGCTCCAGCGATCCCATTTAGTTTCCTGGCTCTGACTGTGTCTGTGTGGAATTGGCATGTTCTCCCTGTGTTCACATGAGTTTACTCTGTGTACTTCCCTTTCATCGCATATTCCAAAGACAATGTTTAATTCAACTGGTCTCTCCAAAGTGTTTCACTGAGAGTGCCCAGCCACTGTATTCAGGGCACAGAAAAAAAGAGGGTTGCAACATGAAGGGTAAGAGTACCCTTTGTGAACTAAACAGAGCCATGTTCAGATCAAATCCAATGGAGCAACCCCTAAGAGGAGCAACCAAAAGAAGAAGAATTAGATATGAAGTCAAGCAATGTTATAAATGCTAAGAAATATGTCTTATTGGACATTTTGCTTTATTTTTTATTTTTTTTCATTTACTTTGAAGTTAATAAAAAAGGACACATCTAGAAGAAAAAACAATTGTGTAACATTGTATTAAATTGTGTAAGTTTGTATTATCAATATTTTATATATATATATATATATATATATATATATATTTCACTTGTAACAATAAACAAGTGTAATGTTGTTACTCTAAAACAATAGTGTATAATTAAACCTATTTTTTTGTGAAATCATAACCTAAAATCCTTGCATTTACAAATTGCTTTGTTTTCATGTTTCATAATTTTATAAGATTAATATACAGTATAAATTAAATATTTTTAAGAAAAAATTGCTTAGATGCTATGAAGGCTATTCAGAGCCAGTAAGTTCCATAGCAATCCATCCATAGGGGCAACTGCTAAAAACTAAATCTAACATGTACTATTTTTATTTGTCAATATAAAAAACAAACAACACCAATAACACCAATACTTCACAGTTTAATAATGTTAGCCCTAATCATTATAATTTATGTTACATGATTGCATCGCCTGCAAAGCCTAATACTCCGCCTTTAGACTGTCTACCTGTGGGGAAGCGGCAACTAGAAATAGTAAGTGACAAGTCAAATTAGAAGAATCAGATTTAAATGTGCTTCCTACATGAAGCATCCACTTTCTAGCTGAAAAAATGTGAAAACATTAAAAAATGGATGAACATATTTATTACCATCTTAGTCAATTTAGAGAGTTGGACCTTCTTAAAATAGTAAATAAAAATCCTATAAGAAATAAGAAGCCTTTACATTTTCACTTCATTTATTGCTTTTGATATGTACCTATAGGAAACATGCTTGATGTGAGAGAAGTTCTAACTGAACACAGTTTTACGCCTGAATTTAAGCCAGGTGTAATTTACTTGTGCTGTGTGTGTGTAGAATTGGGTAGGTTCTATTATTAGCATTGCGCAGCAATTTTTTTTAATTAATATGTGTAACACACAGGTACTTTTCTTCAGATGCACTTTTGAAATATTTGAACCCTACTACTGTGCATCCTGGGCCACCAAAAGGCAACTTAACACCCTTAAAACCTTACAGTGAAACAGCCTCGCAAGCACTCCTGTTCCTTCCACCTTAGTACATCCAAGTAAAACAGCCTCAAAACTTTTGTTCCTTCCACCTTAAAACATCCAATTGAACCAGCATCAGGCATCCGGAAAAGGCTCCCCCAATAGTTCCTGCTGACTGGCCACTTGATCGGACTGATAAGGTGAGAACATAGTTTGCTCTCAGAGGACTATATCAAACAAGGACAGATTCTCATTTTCCAAATAAAAAGACAGGAGATGAAGTGTCAGCATGACTATTTCAACAGAGTCTTAGTCAACGGAGAAAAACATTTAAAAAAAATTCTCAACGGAGAAAAAAATCTAAAGTTTGCTTGTACTTGAAAAAAGAATGATAGTTTGTACTGTTTCTGCTAAAAACTCTTTTTTCAGAGAGATTACAAATTGAATAGAGAAGAGCTAAACAATAAAACAAAAAACTGTAGCCACCTTCCCATACCCTTAAAAAGCCAGAAGCACAGTACACACATGGTGATACGGAAAGAAATAGAGGGTCGTCTTGAAAATGGAATAATACTAGATAAGCAGGAGTTAGCACTTGCTGAGGCCGAGAGAAACAGGTGACATTAAGTTCCTATTAGATTGGTGGCAATAATTCAGTTTTTAGCTGAAAGAAATATGGCTTTAAGGGGTCCACAGCCATATTAAGCAAACCAGACAATGGCGATTTTCACAAAGTAAGGAACATTTCATGGGTTTTCTTTTGGCAGAGGAGTCAAAAGGAGGAAGTTTATCACACCTTATCTTCAAAAGACTGGAGGAGCTTAACATCTCATTTGAGGAGAGGATATTCCTATGACAATGGTGCTACTTTAAAAAGAAAGTACAAAGGTGTTCAGGAGCCTTCTTTGTTCCACGACATGCCCACACTTTGAGTCTGGTTGTAGCGGATGCTGCTAGGAGCTCACCACATGCCATTGGCTACTCTTCTCAGCCTCCCCCATAGATGTTAAATCCTAATGACACTGGTCAAAACACTGAACATACAACATACAATACAACATGTGGGAAATTAAGATAAAATTTAAGATAAACGCTGGCAGAAATTAGGATAAAAAGCTGGCAACAACTTACCCCAATATGTGGGGTGAGCTCTGAGAATCTCTGCCACTCTTCCTGTTACAGTGTCTGCTGCTAAGAGGAGCATCTCTAAACTCCAACTCATTAAAACATACCTGAGAGTCCAAGAACGTCTCAGATTTTTTATTTGTGATCTCACAGCAGCTTTCCTATGATGATGTGATAGATGGATTTGCTGTACAAAAGTCAAGGCGAGGCTGTAAAACAATGCTGCAACAGGCATATAGCATTGGTTTGCATTGGTGGTTGTTGTTTTTTTTTGCACTACTCTCATTTATATTATTTATAAAATATTTGTATTTCTTCACTGCTTTATCTTAGACAGTATTAATATAGTTCTTAGGGGTGTCATGATACACATAGCAATATTCATTTTTGTTCAATACGGGGGTTTTGATACAATCCGACCTGTAAATCGAATACATTAAGTCTTTTTTTTTATTATTTGCTGCGCCGTTTCTGAATCTGTGCTACAGAGTTGTAGCCATCTGCAGCATAGGGAAGTCTGATTTGCAGCCCTACTCTGTTGTAGCTGATCCTGGATTCCACAATTTGCTGGGGATAATTGAGCCTCATTATAAAATTTCATCTCACACTCATTTCACACAGAAAGTAGTAGTGGCACTTTATAAGGAAACACAGGATCAAATTGTAAATAAACTGGCTGAAGCAAGTTCAGTTTCCATATGTACTCAGGTTATCATACTAAGACTTGTTTGGTTATTTTGTAAAAAAAAATATATATATATGAAAACTTCTGGTACCAGTCATCCTTTCTAAAAATTTACCTCTAAATCAAAAAAATAAAAGAGAAATTAAAATCATTTTCTTTCTCCATGTTGTATCGAAAATGTATCGTATTGTGGAACAAAAACAGCAACGTATCGTATTGTGAAATTTGTGTATCGTTTCACCACTAATAGTTATATCAATATAGTTTGTGCAATACCTTATTTATAGTGTTGTATTTATAATTTATTTAATTTCACATGTTTCATTAATACTGTGTTATTGTTTAATGCGGTTTCTGCTTCTAAAACAAAGAAACCCATAACAATATAAATCTCTACAGTGTCTTTGTGAGTGTATAAACACTGATTGATGATGCAAGGAGCACCAAGCTAAATCTTGCCCAGGGTACCACATTGGTCAGGGCCGGTGCTGAGGCTACTTAAACATTCTGTTCTTGTTTATTTATCATTCAACATATACAGTGTGTTGTAATTCAAGTTACACTGTCGTATTGGAAGCTTTCTTTGATTTTAGTGTGTCTAAATGATATGAAGCATGTCCATATTTCCTGACTTTGGCCTCAGTGTTGTCCTTCTTATTACCGGATATATTCCATCCCTCTGTCTGAGGTGTTTTCATTATTTTAACCCCATCCATCTCCTCTTGCTCATCTCTCCATCCTCCACACAGGAGGTAACAAACTAAAGTTCAGACACAACGTCTGTTTGTTTAAATGTAATTGGTTGTGTGTGTGTGAGATGTGATGGACAATGAGAGTGAGAAGTTGAGACAGCTCTAAGCATCTGTACATGTACGTATGAAAATCTGCCTTATGAATGTGGAGTAAACACACATGGTTCTGTAATTGTGTTTTTTTTCTTGATGACCACAGCTGAGCCTGTTTGCTACAGTTAGCAAGATTTCTCTACTTCTGATTGGTTAGAAGTCTGTTCATGCACAATTGCTTTAGATTTAGTGAATGGAAGAGTTCCATTTCATTCCATAAAATGCATCTTTAATGCCTTGACTATTATGAAAGTGCTTTATAAATACCTCATTGGCCTACATATTGATTTACAACCTTGAATAATGTAGAGCAGAAATGTCTAAGAAATGTTTAATTAGCATGCCCTGTTTTCATTATGATCTTTATGTGGTGTTGGAACAATTCCTTGATTAGATTAACCTAACATAAATTACATTGACTTCTCAATGTTGGTCTAATTTTGCTTTTTATAAATAACTGCATTTGAATAATTTATGCACGTAGATGGTGTTTTAGCCCATTTCTTCCTCTCCACAGCCGCTTCAGTGCTGAGACATAAATATAGTGTGCGTTATGTAGGGGGGAACAGTAGGATGCCATGTTATTGTCCCAGCCCCCATTACACTGAATACAGCGCATTGTTATTATTTGTCATCATATGCTAATTATGCATCATTAATGTGAGGCCCTAATGGCCTCTGGAGTGTGTGTTTCAGTGTGTGTGTTTGCGTGAACAAAGAATGCAATCTACAGGGAGAGGGAAAAACACATGCTAATGAAGCAGAGATATTTTATCTTACAGATTAAAAGCCAGGGAGATCACAACCCTCAGAATAGGCCCTCTGACATCTGTAATAGTTGTAGACAACAAGCTCCGTTTCTATTATGCAGAGAGTGCATGATAATGTCAACTTGGTTACATTATGCTTATGTGCGTTTTGTGTGTGTGTGTGTGTGTATGGGGGAGTGAAATGTATATGAGTATATACGTGGGAATGTGGGTAATGGGTGTTTTGTTTCTATCTATATGCATGTTTATTTGGTTTTACCTAAGAATTCAGTTAAGACGAAGTTTTCGTATAGAAAAAAAGGGCAGTGAGAAAGTAAAATGTTCACAACATCCCATAAAGTTATACACTTCCCAACCACAAAGCATCTAGACCAATACACACTGGATAAAATCATTTGCAGGACTTACATTCAAGTCTTTCACGTGGTAATATAAACAGGAGAATGTACCATATGGAAATACAGATACCATGATAACTAAAGGTAAATACAGATATTTAATGCATTAATCTTCCCTTTCATCAACTTTCAATCTGAAAATATCTGCTATTACTGTTTTATTGATTATAGGCAGAGGTCAGTATGTCTGTATTTGATAACATTGCATTGAGATTTTAAGAACAAATGACACAGCTTTGCAAGTGTACTAGTTACATGTTTTTTGTTTGTTAGTTTGTTTTTGACTATATGTTTTATTGACCTGGGCATAATCAGTCTAATTATTTATGGAACACTATACAAATTGTAAACATTTTGTATTAAATAAAATACTGTTTAAAAAGTACTGGTTTGTGATAATACTTTACTATTAAATATTATGAATGCACCAAAAGTCTAAGATCTTTTTGTACTGTGAATCTTTGTGTGAAACAGTTGAAGACCACAGAAGATCACAAAGTGTTGGCTGTAATGAATTTTCTTCCACCAGCACCTGACTTAAGCACCATCAAGAATTTATGGCAGCTCTTGAAGATGGAGACGATTAGCATTCAGTAACATTAATGCAAAGAATTCTGAAATATATGTCTTTTCTTTTCAAAGATTTAACATTTCCCTCAACTTGCTCTGTTGATTAAATAACTTCTAAGAAAAACATTGTAGTAAATGTAAAAAAATACAAAACAGAAGGCTGTTACCAGTGGTTTTAGAAATTTGTCCCCCACTGTATGTAGTTCTTACAGTATATGCAGTAAAGTATTGAAAACTGTAATGCATCTTGGAATATTTAGCTCCAGTTAGGGCTAAAATTTTAATTTGAATAAATGTTAATTTGAGTAAGAACCAAATAGTGGCATTGTTAAGACTCCTAGCTGCACCGTTTTGACCTTCAAATTGGACCTCAAGTTAATTATTGAAACTAATTAGTCATTACTAGATACGACATTTAAATTTTTAATGTGCTCTTTACACTCATTCATCTTCATTAACCATTTTATCCTGGTTAGGGTTACAAAGTCATATCTTTTTATCCCTGCTAAAAGTTAAAGAACAGAATGTTAGTATAAGCTAAAACATGCTATGCTAAATCGAAAACACATCCAGCTTTTGTCATGATATAGGAGACCACCGTCCTCACCATGCAAAGGTAATTAGAATATGGCAAATAATAAAAAAAGCTGTTTTTTTATTTTACTTTCAGTTAATTACCATATAATAGTTAGAGTAATAGATACATTTCTTAATCTGATTTTTACTGTAAAAAAACAATAGTGTAACAGTGCAAAGATTATCTCCATTATATTGTGAAACAAACAAACAAAATTACCATAATAATTTAACTTGTTATGCAGGCTCCAGCAAGATAAAACACACTAAATGTAAATACATGAACACATGTATGCCTACTCATATATTAAAATCTATTACATGCAAATCAATATCCTACTTGCAATAATAGAGCGCATATCATGAACAAAGGTTGACAAGACCGATTCATAACTAGTTTTATTCTTTGTGGCATTGATTCCACAAAGAAGCAGGCTGAAAAAAATCCTGCAGATTTGTCGGCTGCACATCTATGAAGTGAATATCTTGTTCCTCCACATCCCAAGGTGCACTATTAGATTGAGGTCAGGTGTCTGTGGAGGCCATTTGAGTACAGTGAACATGCCATGGAGTACAGTGAACTCATTTTCATGTTCAAGAAACAAGTTTCAAATGATTTGAGTTTTGTTACTTGGTGCATTATCTTGCTGGAAACTGGTCATCAGAAGATGGTACACTGTGGTCATAAATTGATGGACAGCAACAATACTCAGGCAGGCTTTGCTGTTGAAATAGTGCCTATTTGGTATTAATGGGCCTAAAATTTTCCAAGAAAACTTCTCCCAAATCCTTTACCATTTGATTGTCATTGCAGAAACCGAGACTCTACAGACCAGACAACTTTTTTCTATTTGCTATATTACCCAGGTTTGGTGAGTGTAAATTTTAGCCTTAGTTGCCTCAGATATTCTTAGTTGACAAAAGTTGCTTCAAGGTTCAACGTGATGTGCATTTAGAGATGCACTTCTGCATACCTTGTTTGTAACGAATGGTTATTTGGATTTCAGTTGCCTTTTTAGTAGCTCGAACCAGTTTGCCCATTCTAACCTGACCACAAGGCAGTCCCTAGCACTGCTGCTCACTGAAATTCTTCTTTTTTGGTAAACATTAGATATGGCTGTTGTGAAAATCTAAAATACTCACCCATGGCAAGTTCACAATCACCTTTCTTTCCCATTGGTGCTTGGTTTGATTTCCAGCTGGTCATTTTGACACTACCCAGGTCTACACACTTAAATGCATTACGCTCCTGCCATGTGATTGGATATTTGTGATAACAAGCAGTTGTGCACACAACAGGTGTGCTCAATAAATTGGCCAGTAAGTGTAAGGTTCATTGTTTAATTGCATTTCAGTATTTAGCCTCTATTTTTAGACTGGGATGGGCAGATTAAACTAAACAACAGTGGGTATAAAATAATTTACTTTCTTGCTCAAGAAAACATAATGGGCAAGCAGCAACTCTGATTTATTTATTTATTTATTATAATCAGCTTTCTTTTACTAATTGCTTATACAATTATCGCGCCTTGATTTGTCAGTTAAAGCTTTAGGAGCATTTTGCTATTTCTGCTATTGCATCATATTTGGCGACTTTAATTCCTAATAAAATGGCCCTTTTGTGTAGAAATGAGCAAGAATTTTAGTAGCAGAATGCTGCAAATTCACTGAAAACTGTCAGAGACAACTGTGGAGCAGAAAACATAAGTTTGAAATAAAAGATAAATAAATTATTAATAATGTTGGTATAGGCTTGGGTCTGATGAGGAGCATAGGCAATGGTATCACAGTATAATATTTTTTATCATTATTTTATAAATAAGCTTATAGCCATAATGTCACCATGTTCATTTTGTACAGTGGTCCAAATGCAGTTTTTCCATATTGAACTTTTAAGCACTGAAATAATTGTTATTAAATCCAATAAAACATCATTAAAAGCACTATAATACCACCGCAGTCTTTTCTGGCTGGGTTGCTCTGTAAATTCCAGATTAGGTACCAGGCCGATGCATCCCTGAGCAGGACAAACAAATGCCACTGCAAATTGTGTCTTCCTCTTTGTTCTCCAGCACATAAATGAAAAAGTGTATGAAATCTAGAGTAAGAACTGAAGGGACTGTAAGCAGTGGGGATATTTTAAACACATTGTTGTAGGTGACATTATTAAAAAAACTGATCATGATATTTACCATTAGGTCTAACTAAGGGTTACAGGTTACTATAATGGTATCTTTATCACATTATGGATTATCTGTGTCCGAGACAGCAAGTCAACCTCCAGGTATTGGATTTTATTTAATTAAACAATCAGAGCCTGGAATGAACCTAAGCATCCCCTAGCATTTGAGACTATTAGTCCAGCTGCTGTCTTGTGACCTTACTGCATGAGACTACAGTAAATAGCAGAGTCTGTACCGTAAAAAACAGTGTAAAAAACACCAAAACCTGTTTTCTTGCTATATATGCATAGTTATGTAACTATGTAGCTAACAATCTCAATTCCTTAGTTAAAATAGTAAGATTTTTGACTAGCTAGCAACTCACATGTGGTTAAAAGATTATTGCCTTATTTTTTTACTTTTCACTTTATTTTGATTGTTTTTACCATTTACTTACAGGTACATGCTGTTTGACAACCATACAACGTATGAAACAGAATGCTAAACGAAATGGACATTGATCAAACATTAACATGGTTTCATATTTTTTTGCTATTGTAATGTAAATATACTTTCACAAGAAAACTGCTTGCAAATATGTAATTGTGTCAGAAATTTGAAAACACAAGTGGGATGCTGCAATTTGTCTAAAGCCTAAATTGTATATACTGTACATAAACTAAACCTTGGTGTATGGAAATTCTTATATTCTTAATTATAGAAAATACAGTAATGTACGTCTGTCAAACACCAGTATCAGGTTCACCATACCATTAGTTAATCCATTTCAGCTGCTTTTATGCTAATAATATGAAGAACATGAGGAGCAACAATTTGCCTTTCCCTATCTTTTCTGGCTGACTTTTCACTAGTTTTAAGATTGGCCTGCATCAGCATCACTACTAGTACCATGGTGCGGTACCTGGACCCCACAGAGTTTGCACAGGTAGTCTACAGGATGGCACATCAATATGTGCAATTGTTAGACGGTTTGATGTGTCTCTCAGCACAGTCTTAAGAATATGTGGGAGATTTCAGGAGACAGGCAGTTACCCTAGAAGAGCTGGACAAGACCGTAGGGGTTCTTTAAACCCAAAGACTGTATCTACTCATTAGTGTAAGGAAGAGCAGGATAAGCACTGCTAGAGCCCTGCAAACTGACCTCCAGCAGGCCACCATAGAGTGGGTGCATTGGGTCCTGGGTTACACCAGGTGTACGACAATGTCCGGCCTCAAATGGCGAGAGTATGCAGGCAGTTGTTGGTGGATGAAGGAATTGACACCATTGACTGGACTCCTTGCTCATCTGACCTATATCCAGTAGAACCCCTCTGGAACATGAGGACGGTTTTGGTCCAACCGACAAGGCCAGGTTTCACTTCCGACTGCTCATGAGCATGGTGATGCCTTGGTCCATATCTGGAAGGAGTTCCCCCAGGACTCCATCTGCTGTCTAATTAGGATACAAGTATGTGAAGGCCATACAAACTATAGAGTAGCATTTACCATTAGTTGCTGCAGTGGAATTTCAGCTAAATGGACTAGCCTGCTGCATTATCTTTGTGCTTAGATTTTTTGGGGTACCTTTGAATTCCACCCTCTGTAGTGTGATCATTTTCATTTTCATCAAATGATGTGGCATTCCTTTGTTCCTAACACATTACCCAGTCCATATCAGGAAACATTTTCTGCATGATTTTTTCCCATTGGGATCTGATGAGTTTTTGTGTGTAAAGTTAACAAAAATAATGTATTATTGGTATGTCTTGCAAGTTTACATCTTTCTGCAATTATGCTAAAACTAAGTGACAACCCGCTATACACTGTGTACTGTGTATATTTGTACATGATAAAATGGCATCTTTATTGAATTCCTGAACTGGTTTGGTAGTCTCAGCTACCTGTGTTTGACTGACAGGGAGTTGGTGTTGGAGGGGTGTGTGAAACAGTTTGAGCCTTCCTAGGCTCGGAGGAACAGAGAGTTGCCAGCTGGTCCTGCATACCTTTGTGTTTGACTTGTGGCTCAGAGCATTTTAGTGTGTGTGCACGTGTGTGTGCGCTTGAGTGTATGCGAGTGTCAGTGGCCAGAGGCACAGTGAACCACAAAGGACAAATGTGCCATGCAGCACACCTGGTAGACCTCACACACATGCAAAGCCACACATGGCCACTCATGCCTTAGGTGAGAGAAAGAAACCTGAGGGCCACAAGGGGCCTTTTAGGGCCAAGTGCTATCACCTCGGTGCCTTAATAGCCCCACCTGAACAGAAGGCTCCACACCAGGCAAAGGCCCATCTGTGTGCCTGCTTTAAGGCTAGTTTCATCAGGCTAAATTTGCTGTGGAATAGCACTGGAGAAGAGATCACGACTGGCTCCACTGACAATCAAGTGTAGTCTCAAGTATTTATCTCTGACAGAGAGTTTAAAATTCATTTGAATGCAGTGATGTTTGATATAACATCTTGCTTTTATATTCTCTACAGTTTCAGTTTCATGCTCAAGGCATTGGTGCCTTTTCAAATTATTCCATGTAAGCAATTACGTTCTTTGCTATTTGTAATTTTTTCTTTTTTGTCTTTGTTTAAATAAACTTTATAAACTTTACAAATTTTGACAGAGAATATCATGTAATCTGTGTGAGTTACACAATGAAGCAATGTATTTAATGAATAACACAGGGTCTCCCAATTTCACATTAATCAACAGAGTAATTTTGTTCAAATAGCCATTCCGTTTCATCAGTTATTCAAATATTAAGCACATTATGTACAAATATATAATGTATATAAAACAAAATCACACAGTGTTTCTTACTTTTACTTGGGTTTTTATTTCATTGCAGATAGCATGAACCTGAGATATGTCAACTTTTCATTAATAATAAACATGTTAATAAACATCCCTTCATGCATTTCAGGTTTGCAACACACAGAAAAAAAGTTGGGAAGGGACAATTTAGAGCATGTATTAAAAAAAACGAAACTAAATAATGATGTGATTCTAAAAAGGTCATGTCAAGAGGTGATTGCAATCATGATTTGGTACAAAAGCAGCATTCAGGAAAGACTTTTCTGAGAGTCTTTGAGGAGCCAAGATGTGCATATGACATCCAGTTTGTTAACCAATGCGTGAGAAATTGATTGAAAAAAACCTCAAGGAAAAATTAAAGAATGGATTTGCATATTTCTTCCTTATCATTTAACAATTCATGTAATCTGGGGGGATTGTACATAAAGGTAATATTTGATCCCACAAACAGCATCAAGAACCACCATACAACAATAATTGATAGGGTCTTTCTGGGTGTGGGTTGTTGAAGTCTGCGGTAATGATACGGCAGCTGCGTTCCCTGGACATTGACAGAATTGTCAATTAGATCTTTAGTCACCTGTGAAAAACAACAAAAGTTTTGAACTTTTTGTGTTTGAGATATTGCAAATCTTGCAGCAATCAATTTCTGAGACAATTTGTTCTTCTTTAATGCTACCTTCACATTGAAAACTCCAATATCATGTAAACTCCAATATCAATATCATCATCATCAAGATGGCAGCCATGTTTGGACACAGCCTAAAAGATAGGCCTCCTCACGTATTAGTTGCTTAGGCATTCAGATGTGTAATTTTCTTTAGAAAAAAGGCGTTCTTTGACTTTTTGATGCACCCTATCTATCTATCTATCTATCTATCTATCTATCTATCTATCTATCTATCTAT
>JAVSBV010000121.1:3082296-3093108 GCA_033117975.1 Parotocinclus spilosoma
ATTTGGAATAAGGCTGTAACGTAACAAAATGTGGAAAAAGTAAAGCGCTGTGAATACTTTCCAGATGCACTGTATTTTAGTTTTATTTTATCGTTTAATTTTAATTACAATAATCTATATGTTTTAAAATATCAATTATCCAGGCAACTAAATTAAAGTCAATATTAAATTGAGATACCAGTTTCTTTGATAAAATAAAGAGCGGCACGGGTGACAAGAAATTTCTGCCTAGGCTTTTTTTTAGTTATTTAATCTACTCCACTCTGTGCTTTATAAACATTGTGGTATAATAGATCCCCAACAAAACAAAAGAATTCCCTTCTAACAATATCTTAATATGTCTTCTTAACCAGTGATGTTAGTGTTGTGCAAACAAAATACTTGATTTTTTCCTTTGGTGAAGCATCCCATTTTTCTCAGCCATTTAAAAATTTAATAGAATATATAACATAATTGTTGTACATGTACACTTTGTGTTTACCTGAGACGTGGTCAGGTCCAGGACTATTTGTGATGCTTTTTCAGAGTACATGCTTAGCACTACTTGGATCAAATTACATATAATATTGTTTTCCCTCCAAAGCCTTACATAACTCTCATGAAAAGCTTAAACCTAATCAAATATAAATAAAACCTATTAAATACCTCAAATCTGATACAGCCAAATCTACATCACAAACAAACCATCAATTTAAATGTTTGATTGCGGTTCTGCCCAATAACATACCTAATATCCCCAAGTGACCCTTCAGTTCTTTGCATTTGAACTTGTTTTTAGGCCTGTCCTTATATTCAAGCATAGTTTTTTTCATTTCAGACTTAACCTTCCTAACTGCATATTTCTGTCCCTTTGTAGAAATACATATAATCCTTTTTTATGTAGTTTAATGTCGTTTATAACCCATGGCTTACTGTAGCAATCAGTTTCACTCCTTAATCTTCACAGAATAACATGTAACAGGCTACAACATTGGTTAACTCATTTATATCTTGCAGGAGTCCATAAAAGTAGACCAATTTGTGCTCTTAAAACAGTCTTGCAGACATATCATATTCCCTTCAGATCAGACTTTGACTTTTCATTTTTGGTTTTTCTCTCTCCAGTAATGTTCTACACACCAGGGCAAGTTATGTAGTACCTTTGTAGGTTTTTTTATTCTTACACACAAAGCCTTTGTAATTCATGGTCAGGGCGCTTTTTTGTTTGTTTATTTGGGTTTTTTTTTTTAGAGAGATTAAATGAAATACTGTGGCTATTTGCAGAAAATGTTAATTGCAAGGAACTTGGGTGGCACAACAGCAGTTGGCTAGCCCATGTGATGACCAAGTGAGTCCAAGAGGTGCTTTTCAGCAGGGTTGGGCATCACCCAGACATGACAGATGTGGGGATCACCCGTGGTGCTGCAACAATGACGAGCCCTGTGATAAACTTCTGATTGTGCCCACCTTATTTTCAAACATTTTGTTTCTTTATTAGTGTGTAATTTTTAATTCATCCCTTAGTTACACAATAGATACAATTCATTTAATATATTTCTAAATATATAGTATATAAAAACTTTGTATCCATATATTTTGGTGAGCACACATTTAAATAAAGAATGGAGGAGGTAAAAAGACTTAGAGAAGTATTGATTTTGTGTGTGTAGGGTTGAGATAATGCCAGAAAGACACAGAAGTAGAACAGCAAGGAGCAGGTTTCTAAAGGTGGGCCAACAGCACACTGTCACAGGCCTCTGTGTTCCTAAATGCGACTATAAATATAAGTACCCGTAGCATCGCCTTGAAGGAGAAAGATATGATTTTGCTAGAAAAGTTCCCTTTCACCCAAGCGCTCTCTCTCTCTCTCTCTCTCTCTCTCTCTCTCTCTCTCTCTCTCTCTTTCTCTGTCAGCAGTATTTCCGTATGGGGAGTGGGCCCCGTGCGTTAGCTTTTTCTCCTCCTCTGTAAATAAGGTGTCCCCATTCTGTCACACACAGGAGAGGGAGCATTTGACTACAATGGGCTATTATTGGCCATCATAGGGATGAGACAGACTCTCTGGGGAGAACGAAGGACTTTTTTGAACTGGAAATGTCGACTATTTCTCGTTGCACTCCACTCCTGTTGGGTTTTTCCACTCAAAAGCAAGCAAGAAAGCCTGAGGCACTGCTTTAATTTGAAATGGATAACTGTTTTGCAGAAAGAACCTCCTACTCTTGCTATCTCTAGTCTTATCACAGAATAGTAAATCACTAGTAATAACTGACTTTGTCACTGGCATTGAATCATAAAGCCTGGATATTGGTTTGGGATTGGTTTGGTATGGAAAACCATATTGAAACAGGAAATGACCTTTGCCACAACATTCTCTAGAATTTATTTTATGCATCAACATTCAGCGCTGTCTCAAACCATGAAAGCAGCTTCAGACCATTTCAGCTTATAACATGCCATTCACATTCTCCCATTCCAAATTCACCCATCATACTTTCAAGTGGTAAAACAAGATTTATTAGTCTTTCTGCCCAAGTCCTTCAGCTCAAGAATTCAATGGCAGTGTGTATTACACCACTTCAGTCAAAGCATGTCCATAAAGCCTGTTCAGTCAATCCATAAAAGTTCTTATAAAAAGTAATGCTGGTGTAACATTCATAGATAATCTGGAACTGTGTAGTAATTGTTGCAACTGATTACTGATTTTCATTTCTGCAAAATAACTTGCAGTACAGGGTGGCATGGTGGTGCAGTTGTTAGCACTGTCACTTCACAGCTCCGAGACACCCAGTTCAATCCCGACCCTGGGTATGGCCCATGTGAAGTTTGTATGTTCTCCATGTCTCTGCGTGTGTTTTCACCAGGTACTCCGATTTCCAACCACATTCCAAACACCTGCATGTTAGTTTAATTAGTGTTTACAAAGTGCCATAAGTGTGTGAATTTGTGTGTGTCGAATGTTGGATTGGCCCTTCCTTGCACCCTGTTGCTGGCTAGGCACCAGCTCTCCTGCAACCCTGATTAAGATAAGCAGATAAGATAATGAATGAATGTGCAGTACTTCATCTTCAGCTGAGTTTTTGTTGCTCCTATACTTTTCTATTTTACAATAAAAGCCCTTGTAATTTGGATGGCTCCTGCATGGCAGAAATTTGATTAACTGATTTGCTTAATAAGTGACATCCTGCATCTTGGTTGCTGAACCTAGTTTTGGTCATGTAGTTTATGTATTCTGTGGGATGAAAAGTTGATTTAAAAGCAAAACCCTATTAGAGCTTTAAGGAAAGACAAGTACATTAGTGATCAAAGGTGAGTTAAGGCTTTGCTACCTAACTCCTAAAGAGGTTTGTTTCTCTCAGCCATTATGTTCTTTCAACCCCCATCCTTGACATGAAGAAGTGTCAGCAGTTCATTGCTGTCAAGGTCTCAGCCATGAATGTGTATGTGATGTCCACTGGGTGGTCAAATGGGCCTCTGCTAACTAGCCATGCCTGAGACAGGACACCCTAAGGCCCTAGTACCACTACCCTGCATCCACAATATTTTCTCTAAAACAAACAAACAGAGGGTCTGTTTAAAAATGGTGTCATAGGGAGCAAATAACTTATACACATAACATTTCTTCATATCACAATGTTATTTGTGTATACTCTAAAACTAAAATTGCTCTCTGAATATACTTTAAGGAAAACAAGTTCTAAGAGAGTTTTAGTAACAGAATATGATTTGTCATGTTTATTAAATATTAAATTTTCCTCAGTAAAATTTGAATTGATTTCATGGTCACATATTGTAGTTTTAATTAGTTGCACAAAACACAGTTCTGCCTGCAAATTGAATGTGTGTCTTGAGTGAAAAAAACAGTTCGCACTGTCATCATAGCCATCATTAGCATCTATGCTAAAAAAAAAAGTCAAGGCAGAGCTTTCATAATGAATCTCCCTGCTGTACAGGTCCTAGTGGAGAGTTCCTGTTTAAGAACAGTTCTGCATATGGACATAATCTATATTAGTCAAAGTAATTAAAATAGAGTGCCGCTAACAAGCTTCCTCTCGTAAACAATTGCAGCTTTATCTCATTAAAACTCATCACATTTTCACATGTTTTAAAGGGAATTTCCATCCCTAGTGTTTCTTGCATAATTGATTTTAGCCCATAATAGCAACCATTAAGTAGGTCAGGTAAGGATTCGGTTATGTGCTGATGTTGCTTTATTGCAAAGATCCAGCCTTTTAAAGAAAAGACAAAACTATTTGTTATTAAACGCAATTACTCTGCCTCATATGCTACTTGCAAAGGACTCAGGAGTCAACAATATAATGTTAATAAAAAATAATGCTTAAAAACGGCTATGTCTACCATCTATATTTCTCTTTTCTTGAGGTCTTTCTTCTGTGTAGAATGTTTAGAACTTTTGCAGTTATTCCCAGGGTTGGGGCTGCTATCATATCAGAGATTGGAGTTGCACCAGTGACCAGCCTATGTGTAGGGCCCTTTCCCCTCCATCTAGCCCTCTGTCCCCCACCCATCCCCACTCTCCCATACCCCCTCCTTCAGCCTTATGCCTCCATCAAAATTGAGTCAGTCTCACAGATGCACTGCTTAACAATGCCATCTCTCAGTTACACACACGGACACACAGACCCACACTCAAACCTACAAACACACTCTTCAGACCTCCCCATTCACTTGTCCTCCCGTCATAAGTGTGTGTGTGTGTGTGTGTGTGTTGGGGGGGTTCAAAACAGCGGCCTGACGAATGAGGGGGGCAGGTCCCCTGTGATTGGCGCTCTCAGAACATTGATGCCAGCTTCCATCTGTCATGATAGCCCTATCGCTGAACCTTCAATCTGTCAAATGCCTGCACCAGCCCACTGCTCACCAAGATCTGGCCTGCTAAACAAAGCTGACAACATGCATTATCACAGCCAGAGAGAGGGAAAGGAAGAGAGGAGGGAGAGATAGATAGCAGCAGAGAGGTTCATCCATTGCTAAAGGGACCCCAAAAAACAAGTGTGAATGTGTTAATTGTGGGGCGGATGTGTAACCTTCTGTTTTACCATAAGACTTCTCATTGCATTACACACTGGCCATTATTTTAACACCTTCATTTTTTGCCTCACACCCGTTAATCCTCTTAACATATGGAGAGGCATAGCCCCCAGTTCAAAGTCCCATTGGCAAGGTATGAGATGCTAACACAAACTGGCTCAGTGCGCTCTCCTTAAGTGGCGTGTAATGAGATTATTAACAGTTCACTGGTGGCACACAGAGAGTTAAGTGTCCCCTCTGTGTTGTGCTAACAGGGTTAAGGATGTGAGTTGTACGTTTAGATGGTCTTTGACTGCTGGTACTGTTCCAGTATTTTTAAGCTACAAACCAGCTGAAAAAAACACAAAGCAATGTGGCTAAAATATATATTAAAAAATGTGTTAATGCTGGGTAGCATAAAACAAATTTGATTTCACTTTTGATTCATTTACCATTTTATTTTTTTTGTAATTTTGTGCATTTGAATTTACTCAATAATTAAATCATTCAGCATGTTTCTACTTAATGTCATCAATACGCAATTTGACAGTTGTGAAAAATGTGTGTGTGTGTGTGTGTGTGTGTGTGTGTGTGTGTGTGCTGGTCGTCCTTGTCAAAGCTGTTACTGGCTCTGAGTAATTAGTGCAATCATGACACATCCAGTAGCTAGTTCCCTGACAGACCTCAACTGAGACAAGTATCCCAATGGACAGAGTTCAGATGCATACACGCACACGCACACACACACACACACACACACACACACACACACACACACACACGCATGCATGCACACATACGCACTTTCATTCATTCATTCATACATTTATTTACACAAAAGTATCTTCTTTCTGCTTTTTGACACTGATGTCTTGTTGCTGTGTGCACTTTCCATGTGGTACATATGCGAGGCTAATAAAATATTATATCATATTAGCAAGGCTAATATAATTCACGTTTATCAAAATGTATAATGTCTTAAGAAACTATATAGGGAATACAAGATTTCTTTCTTTCTATATTTCTGTCCGTCTCTCTTGCTGTCTTTCTTGCTGCCTGTCTTTCCTGCTATTTGTCTGTTCTTTCTCTTGTCCATAATCCAGTCCTGTATATATAACAAACATCAAACATATTTAAAAAAATATATATAGGCTTTAATGGTATTTTATATTTACATTTATGTAATTCACTAGACACTTTTACTTTTTTTTTTTTCATTTATTCAGAGTGACTTACAATGAATACAGCCTTACAATCCAAGCAATTCTGGGATATAATTTAGAAGATAATCTAAAATTGTGAAGATGCTTTAAAACAATGCTCTAGACTAGACTTGACGTCTTCTCTCAAGGATTCTCTATGTCCTTTTTTATATGTAAATCCTAATTTCTTACAATTATGTCACAAATACTGATTTGGTTTTTTTAAATAGTCGATTTTTTTCAGTTTGTTTTTTCAGTTTTTGATGCTTTGATGGTTTACTATCTTTATGTAACCTTACCATTCACACCACATTTTAGACAGCTGACTGGAAACAACCAATGTATTTTGGTCAACTTTTTGATGGATTTGGTTCTCAAACAAGTTTTATAATCCTTTACATTATTATTATTATCTGACAACTGTTTAAAAGGGCAATGTTTTCAGGTAATTAGCCAAGTATGGCTTTAGCAAGTAAGGGTTGTAATCACTCCCCTATCCGTATACAAACTTGCCATTTTGGAAATGCTAATTTAAGTGATTCATTTATTTTCTAAATTAAACTCTTATTTAAAACTGTTACATTTAGGTTGTATGAGTTATGATTCATGATGTTATAACTGTCATTTCTATATTTGCTACGAAGGGTGAACATTCTCTGAGTATGAGGCTTTTGCATGAATATACAGGTTTAAAATCATGATATTTAAATGTGAATTCATACAAAATACAGCCATTTAAAATACATACACAGGAAACTGGTAAAGAACAAAATGAAAAGTAAATGAGTAAAATAGTTGTAAATGATTTATCCAAATAAAAGTAAAACATGGGCAGCATGATGATGCTGGTTAGCCATGTCACCTCAGAGCTCAGAGATCCTTCTTTCTGAGTTTGTTTGTTCTCACTGTGAGTGTGTGGGATGACCCTGGACACCAAAGATGTGTGTTAGTAATTCCTGCTTTTACCTATACTGCTCACAAAAATTAGGGCATATTTCAAAATTAAATATCCCCTAATGAAATCTCCCTTACAGTGAACAGTGTATTTTTATCAAACCAGAAAAATGAGAATGCAGCTACTTTTATAAGAGGAAGTTTCTTTATTTAAAACCACCAGTTTTCGTAGCAAATATAGAAATAACAGCTATAACATCATGAATCATACAACCTAAATGTAACATCGTAGCCACAAAATATGTTAATGGACTTTATATTGCTAACAGATTATTAGAATTAGCGTTCAATGGCACACACCCAACTCTTATGTCTTGAATTTCACAAAATCCACATCTGTTCAATATAGATCAGAACATAACAATATTTAGTGACATAAATGCTATACATTATTATGGATCTAGAACCCAAGATCTGAAAAAAATGGCAATTTTTATGGAGAATGGATGTTAAAAAAACAGTGTTTGTCACATTTACTTTGACTTTTATTTAATTGTAGACAGTATGAACCTGGGATATTTCATATCTGTTTAATTTAATTCATCAATAAACATCCATTCCTGTCCTGCATTTCAGGCATGCAACACTTTAACACATTAAAACACTAAATAATGGTGTGATTTCAAAAAGGTGATGTCAACAGGTGATTGTAATCATGATTATTTACCAAAGCAGCAATGAGGAAAGGCTGAGTCAATCTTAGATCAGCAGAAGATCTCCGGTTTGTCAACAAATGCTTGAGAAAATGATTAAAATGTTTTAAAACAATGTAGACTAAGAAAAGACTCCCAGGCTGTATTGACACATTTCTTTTTATATAGTGCATAATATTAAGCAATTTAAGGAATTGTGAGAAATTACAGTGTGTAAAGACCAAGGGCGCAAGCTTGAACATGATCTTCAATCCCTCAGACAGCACTGCATCAATAACCACCATTCAATAATAGCTGATAGAACAACATGTGAAAGAAATTAGTTGGTTTATGTCTATTTGTCATTTTGTAGATGAATGCAATATACATGTGCGTACAATATACACTGTTAACAAAATTAGGGGATATTCAATTTCAAGCACCCCTGAAGCTCCAATTGTGTGTTTAAGTATGTTAATAAATAGATAAATAGATTTAATGATATGAACTCAAAAAACTGGAATGAACTCAAATTGAAAATTCACTGAAATTCAAAATGATAAATTTGTTAATAACTGCAGAGTTTGGATCGTATTTAATTGGTCTTGCTCTTGAGAAGAACTTGTGCCAGGCTTCAAATGTGTCAAAGAAAACAAGTGCAAGCCCTTACTGTTGAAGATCTGCGATAACAAAGACACAGTTAGAGGATGAGGACTGACATAAATTAAATGATGATTTCTTTTTCTTTCTTTTTTGGTGGGTGGGGATTGGGGTGCACTGCTTATATAGAACTATTACAGAAGAAACCATCAAAAGCATATAAAGTTATTTTGTGAATTAATTATTGAAGGGTATCTCAGTTAAATGTGGAGTAAATTCACTGTATTCCCGGTTCCACCAAGTTGTGTTATGGTGTATAGAATAACGATGATTTTATGTAAGGGTATATGACAGTAGTTAACAATAAAGGGAGTGCTATCGTCATTACGGGCAAGCTGACATAAGAATATATTCCCTCATGTGCAGAAGCATCTCACTATCTTTTGCTTTCTTTTTCTCTTTCCTCTCTCTCTCTCTCTCTCTCTTTCTCTCTCTCTCTCTCTCTCTCTCTCTCTCTCTCTCTTTCATTCTCTCTCTTGGTCTATATTACATTCTCCTGGGACCTCATCATCTTCCCTAACAGTCAGAGTGGGATTTAGTACCCTCTATTCCCTCACCTTCCTTCCCCTTTCTTCATTCCCACTTTCTTTGCTCTTGCTCCAACTCCAAATTTCCTTTCTCCTTGGTGATTCCATTACTCCTTGCTACCTCTCGCAACAACAGGGTATTGGATGTCGCACAGTTTTATTAAACGTAAAAAGTAATAGCACAACATGCATACTTTATATGTGGTAGCACATAGGTTTGAATTGCATATAAAAGTAATTGTGTAGGGTGTTTAATGTGAGACTAAATAATCTCTAAGGTTTCACAATCTAGACCAGGCCAAAACAGCGGACGGGACAGATTACCAACTAACTACTAAACTTCGGGAAGGGAAAATACATTTGGGAAAATTCTAAACTCAGAGAATTCCACAGAAATTTAATAATTGTATTTAAGGTGTTTCAACAAAAGCAGAGTAATACTGATAATTGCCTGTCTGAGAGGCTGAAGTAGTCCTGCAGACTGGTCCCCAGATATTGCGGAAGAACTCAGAGCACAGTGCACACTTACTGGATAGATGACAGACAAATAGAAAATGGTAATTTATGTGTGCAGAGTCGACAGGCCACCAAACCCCTCAAGAGACCAGACGGAGAAAGCGAGAAAGAAAGAGACTGATAGTTCTGCTCAGAAATCACAGTATAATGTCCAGGAAAAGAAATGATATGAGCTTTGTAGATTTTTCTCATCTTCTTTTTGTCTGTACCTGTTCTTCAGCTTATAGGATGAAAGGCATAATGGGGTCCCTCTTTTGGTCTCTGTGTCTTACTAAGTCTTGTGTCTTTTACTCTCTTTTTCTTGCAGTTTCAGTATTGTTGACAGAGAAAAAGCAGGGACTCTGGGGTTTAAAAGTACCCGAAGCATCCTGGGTAATTAGCCATTACGTTACTGTCACAGAGGGTTGTGCAGTCAATACAGAGATAATTTGGGCAATGGTGAATGACAGCACTGTCCGGACTGCTGGGATGATCAAGGACAAAGCCAGCTGCACCCAGCATCTGTCAGGCCTATGAATCACAGACACACACACACACGCACATACACACCTCTACACACAAACACACGCATACACTGATGGTTACAGAATGGCTGAAGCAAAGTAAACGAAGATAATACTGATAGAATGATGTACAAATATGTTCATTCCCATTTCTCCCATCAATTTCCTTCTTTTCTGTCCTTTCCCCTTTTCCGTCCTCCTATCTCAGAGGGAATGACTCGATAAGGCCTGTCTTTTCAGGAGAAAGGTATAGAAAGGTACTTGTTAACGCTGGTCTAGATTGAGTGACACTGGGTGTGAAAGAGAAAGTGAGGCCCAGAATGACCAGGGCAGAAGGTGTAAGTAATGGTAGCCAGACGGGCACAAAGGGAGGAGGGAGAGGAGAGCATTTGTGACATAATGAAAATCCTATTTATTTTGGTAATAAAGATAAATGTGTGTCATGTTGATTATATTTGGATAGTGTTAAATTGGAGTTTTAACACATGTTTGTATCTTGAGGATAGGGAGGGGGTAAGGCAAGCAAATCAATCTAAAACGCAAGGTATTTGAAATAGTAAATGGCTGTACTTATTTTATGCAATATCTGAATGAATTAAAATAGAACATGTAGGACTAGAAGCTTTAAACAATTTACAGTATAGCAAAAGCTAAACATATGTCTGAAAGAAAATCATAGAAGATATTTAAGCCTTCGGCTCATGCCTACGACCAAATCACAGCCGTGATGTTACTCGCGATAACACATGACCTCGAGTGTTCTATTGCTTTTATACAACAGTTTTTTTCTACAAAATAAATGAAGAAAATA
>JAVSBV010000121.1:3096854-3113404 GCA_033117975.1 Parotocinclus spilosoma
ATAGTGTCTTTATTAGTGGGCAAACAAAGAAAATCAGCAAGGGATCAAATACTTCTTGGACTCACTGTATATATATACGTGTATACGTGTACGTGTATTCTTTTTAGGGTTCCTACCTTCCCCCGGTGCGTTTGGCCGTCCTCGCCGGTCGCCATTACACAGCCATCGGTGGGACGGCTTTATATCCACTATCTCAATTATGTCCAGATCCCGAACAGCTGCTTCACGTCCTACAAAGGCGTGGTTTTTGGCGCTGTTCGGGGCCAGGTTATCATCATTCAGACGGGATTCCATCTCCATTTGGTTCGCGTGTCTGACCACCGCCGCCCTTGCACCCTACCGCGTTCCCTAGGGTTAGTGGTAAAGTCCGGGGGCTAATTAGGGCCGATGGACTGGTGTGGGCGGGTAACCCCCGAGGTACTTAGTTCGTTAGGGACACTTTGAGGGTTTTCCCGTTCCGTACCTGTGCGCTTCTCGCCTGGTCAGAGCTCGTGCTCTTCGGTCGTCGGCGCCTACCTAGCCTCATTTCAGCCGGGAGTTTGTTCTGAATAGGACACTCCCGGTCTGACTTCTTCGTTTTAGAGCTCACGCTCACGCGCTTCGGCGCTCCTCGCGATTTATTCTCATTCACGCTCCTCGCGTATTTGAGCTTATTTTCGTGTTCTGGCGCTTTGCGCCTTTTGTGTGTTATTCACAGTCGTGCTACAAGCGCGCCCTGAGCTTATATGCTCGCCTTTTTGCACTTTAGCCACTTCCGTGATTTCTGCGCCCCCTCGCGTTGTGTGTGCGTTAGAGCTCACAATCGGCCTCTGGCGTCATTTTCCACTCTTTACAGCAGCAACCCAGTCTTTGTGTCAGAAGTACACTGTCCGGCGCTCTTGCGCACTTTTGAGTCGGACTCTAGTCGCCGGCTGGCTCGAGGTGCCCCGACTAGAGTAACCACCGGGTAAAGACGCACTCTATAAGATGTATCCCGGTTTTGGTTTTTTAGTATTGCATGCACTTTCCAGCTCACTTTGGACTACCTCCGTGACTCGCCATTAAAGAGACGTCCCAACCGTATTTACGTTTGCCCTGACTGACGCTTTGGCGTCCTCTCGCGACCCATTTTGGACGCAACCTCGGTGCGCCCCTTTATTCTTTCGGTTTCATTATGTTAGGAGTCTCGGTTTCATTATGTTAGGAGTCTCTCTTCATCCCTTTTCAGTTGTTCTATATTATTTTCCCATTATTATTATACGATGTGGGATATGCTTATCCTGCATACTTGGGTCCTAATTAAAAACACCACCACTGCTCGTAACATATATATATACAAGTATATATATATATATATATAACAGATCATTTATGGTTATGCAGTCATGACCAAAAGTTGTGAAAAGTATTAACTATAGATTGTGACTTGTGATTATAATGAAAATAATAATAATACAATTTTATTTATAATGCACTTTACATTTCAAAGAAATCTCAAAGTGCTAATTAGATGGAGTACAGTTAATTGCAAAATCATTCCCTGACCAAAACTGGTCTTATCACAAAAATTATTGCATTCCAGCCCCACTGCTAACATCATTTCAGTAATAATCTCTTTTGCTTATTAGAAAAGGTTAATAAGAACAAGACAGCAGGTATCACTCTGTCATGCTGATTAGAAGAGCAGACAGCTTACTCTCTATATATGTAGACATCTCTATATAGGTTATGTGTACAATAAGGACGGTTCAGAATATGGGCTGGTGTATTAAACTGAATACAGTTTGACAAATTTTTAGGCAGTGATTTAGCTGGTAACTTAAAAATGGTAAAAATGGAACCAATTCAATTCAATTCAATTCAATTCAATTCAATTCAATTCAATTTTATTTATATAGAGCTTTTTACAACGTAGCATTGTCTCAAAGCAGCTTCACAATATTACATTATCTTAAAAGGCCAATCTCAAGTTGAGCAAGCCTAGGGCGACAGTGGAAAGGAAAAACTTCCTAAAAGTGGTAGGAAGAAACCTCGGGAGGACCAAGACTCAACAGGGGACCCATCCTCCATGGGTGGCCTAGATGTTACCTAAATAAATACCTAAAAGTATATTAAATTACAGCAAAATTAGGTAAATAATTTAAATCAATAACAAATTAATAATAAAATTTTAATTAGTAATAAAATAAATAAACAAAATTATAAAACAACTAGATTATAAAAGGAGTCCTTTAGAATCCCTAACCCTAACCCTGATCACTACATGTTTTGTCGTCCACAGTCCTGGTTTCTTCCAATGTGGCTTTAAGGGATGTAACAGTGCTGTGTGAAATTTCTCCGAAGTCTTTCTGGGTGTCGTTGTTACCACAGTCTGTGGCTATGATACGGCAACTGTGTTCCCTGGACATCAGAATCATCAATTCCTTCTTCAGTTACCTGTCACGAAAAACAATAGTTTTAAACTTTCTGTGTTGATAAGCACAAGAGATATTGCATATATGATTATGGGGATTCTGAGACAATTCTGGTTTTCTTTGATAAGCTTCTTAACCACCTTCCCATTGGGAAAAACTTGCCCTTGATCCAATATGATGGCTTTCAAGATGGCTGCAATGTTCCGGATATAACCTTAAAGATAATCTCCCTTACCCATTACTTGCTGGGATTTTTAGATATATGTAATTTTCTCTTTAATTACTGAAATTAAAGGGTATCCTATGGGGTTTGGCACTGAGGCCATAACTTGCAAAGAGTTATCAGGTCCATCCTATTAGTCTCTCTGTGTGTGTGTGTGTGTGTGTGTGTGTGTGTGTGTGTGTGTGTGTGTGTGTGTGTGTGTGTGTGTGTGAGTATGCGTGTGTTTGCACGTGCGTGCTTGAGCGGTTGACTTAAATGTGTCTGGGCCTATTCGACTCTATTCATTATGTGGCTAAAGCGGTGGCTCTTCTCTCCTTGGAGCTGGGATGAGTGTTATTAAAGGCAGAGTGTTCTGACACGAGTCTAATGAAAAATAGGAGCTTCCTGAAGGTTATGTTGCCTGCTAGCACAGAAAAGCCTGTTTTATCTCTCTCTCTTTCTCGCTCTCAGTGTAATTTCATCCTCCTGATAGATATTTTCTCTTAAAGCCTGTTGTGTGTTTGTGTGTGCATGTGTGTGTGATGTGCGTTTGTGTGTGCATGTGTTGTATGTGACAGTCTCATCATAAAGGGACCTTTAGCTATTTCTATTTTGTGTTGTTTTTTTTCTTTAAATGGCACAATCTATAATATACTTTTTTAAACTTTGATTAGATCTAGAAATATGGGGAGAGGTGGGTGATCTCATAATAGGTAACGACATTTCACAATATGACATGTAGGTTTTTGAATGCAGTATAAATATATATACATCCATATACATATATGGATGTGTTTTTATATAATAAATGCTCCTGAACAGCTGGGGAAAATAATCCCCACTAGCTGATACTTCATTTATAGGAACATAACCAGACCAATTTTAGTAAGAGCCAACCAGTGAGGTGGTCCAAGGTTCTCCCAGATTGATGAACTCCTCACCCTTTTATGTAGAATAAGTCCAGCAGTCTGTGTGGAAATCTCATTTTTGCCTCTTGCTTATTTGCCTCATTGTACTTATTTATTTAGTCAATACTCAGAGCTCATAGCCATCCATGAGGATAGGCATGCTGATTGATTTGCAAACTCGGCTTTGTCCAAGGGTTAACCTCCTTCTTTGCCACCACAGATCAGTACAATGGCTGCAAAACGGCTTCTGCTGACCCATGTACATTTGTCTCTCATCTTTGTCCATCATCCATGAACAAGATCCCAAGGAACTTGTCCATTAGGGGTAGGTTTCCTTCTTTCACTTGAAGTGAACACCCCACACTTTTCCAGTCGCATCACACTCAGCAGTGAAACGCTCAAGTGCCTCTTCAAATAATATCATGCAAATAATAGAGACATAATATAGTATATCATAACATACTTGAATGAGCATCGATAATCTGTCCATGAATACCTCAAACAAGAATGGACAGAAGATGCACCTTTAATGGAGTCTAATGCCCACCACAAATGGCTTTGTCTTAACAGCAAGTATGTAAGTTGCAAACAACTCCCACAACAGTCATGTAGAGTGGATTGCATGAAATAGTGACCCCAGAACCCTGATTTCCTGCAGTGTTCTCCACAACATATGCTGAATTATACTATCATATGCCTTCCGCAAATCAAAAAATGCACAGACTGAATTATCATACTCCAATGATTCTTCAAAAAACAGTGTAAGAGAAAGGAAGTGGCCCACTCTTCTATGAACTGGACAAAACCTGTATGTTTTTATCTGTAGGCTCACGAGCCACAGTGTAAAGGATGTGGGTTGGGTATGGTGGATGGAAAGCTCTTGTTTATGAATATGCTAACCCAAAACTTGTCCGAAATCTTATTGATCTAACAATAAATCTAGAAACTAGTTCTAACCCTACAGTATATCAAAGCAGCAGAAGTGGAAACACTGGCTAGTAACAAACAACAATGAGGTTTATTTGTGCGTATGTGTACAATTTGTGTAGCATAAGTTCATAAAGAAAGTATACTTCACAAACTGGTCTAGGAACCAATACTAGAAATCTAAACCAATCGTGTGGTCAGATAGGAGGACTTGCAGTTGATTCCTAAAAGTAGTCAATTCTCAGATCCCAGCCATGTCTCCACGCTTTGGTGTGAATTCCACAGAAACACATTGCTTGAGCTCAAGTTCAAATGCAGATGATGCTCAGAAAGTATGAGGTTCTGACAAGGTTAATGATTTGCATTTCACTGCAAGGAAAGCATGGAACAAGGTAAACATTTAAAATGTACCTTAACAAACACCATAAAACAAAATAACACCCATACTCCTAAAACATACTAATGTTAATAATTCAAAGGAGTTAAAATCAGGTTTGGTCAGTTTTGGAAAAGTTTATTTGACCAGTGTTAATCTCATTGCATGCCATGAGCACAATTTATTATTAAAATATTAATATAAATAGGCATTTTATGTATTCTGTTTCTGTGCTTTACTTGCGAGTTGTGGCAATACAGTACATGGCATGTTAGAGAAGCTGAGGGAGTTAGTGTTCCTTTTACAATTACCAGAAAAGCATCTTGTGATATAAGGAATTGAAATATTGTGTTAAAGCCCTATTTATAGGTTATTCTAAATACAGTTAAGTCATGATAACTTTAGAAAAATTAACTTTTGAAATTACCTGACATGGTTAAAAAAAAAGCCAAAAAGCTTTAGTATGTAAAAAGCCACTTTTTACAGAGAGGGAGTAAAGGTGTTTTGGCAATATATAATGTTTTACTCTTACAGAATAAATACATACTTAATTTCTTATGTGTACACTACAAATAAATACATTTTGTGTCACAGATAAGGGGGAAAATACACAGTCTTGCTCCAGAAAAAAAATAAACTCCTTTGTCTAAAACTAAATTTAAATCAGTAAATTTAAGTATATAATCCTTATGAAAACTAGAATAAATCAACTATTGAACAACTCTGATCTACAGGCCTCAGAGAATAAAAAGGAGGAAACTAAATTCTTTTTCTGCCATACTCAAGTAATATGAATGTTCTTTTTGAAATGAGGGTAACAGTCTGGTTGCCTTGTTACAGTCACACATTCACACACACACACACACACACACACACACACACACACACACACACACACACATACACACTCTATGCACACCCTTGTCATTCAGACTAGTGTCCTGAGGGGCCTGCTTGTCTGTCTGGTCTATGTTAATGGAGGCATCAGAAGGATGGCCCTAAGCCCAAGTCTCTAATAAAACCCATGTTTGGATTACTGTGTACACACAGTCTATAAGAGAACGATTATAGTTGTAAACTGTGGAAATACAGTGCGCTGGGATTAAGATTTACATTTTAGCCCCCAAAAAAGTGTAAACTGCTGAATAGAACATTATAATATGAATGTAAAAACGTCATCACATATAATAATCTAAATTCTGGAACAATGCTAAATTGGAACCTGAAGCTTTCTAGTACAAGTATTCTAGGAAAATGTAAAACATTGTAGGAAAATATCATATACAGGCAAGCATATACCCTAAACAGTGCATCAGGCCTCACAGAGCTGGCAGGGAGCGCTGTTGCAGTGTCAGAAGACGATCCCCATGTCTGACCTCTTTTCTTGACCAATCATGCTTGTGTGACACATAAATATACTGCTTACAAAAATTTGTTCAACTGCAAATGAAATATCAAACTAATGAAATATGCCTTTGTGAACATTCTACCACCCACAGACCCTTCAGAAAAATGTCAATTTTCAAAGTCAAATACAAAAAAAGGAAAGTTCTTTCTATACTGATCACGATTGCATAGAGGCAGGATCCAACCCTACACTGTGTGCCATCGCAAGGCACATGAACACACACACACACTCACACTGAGACACTTAGAAACATAGAGATGCCAGTTGGCGGGACATATGTCTTTAGAATGTGATAGGAAACCCATACAGACACAGAAAACAGTGCTACTCAGGCAATAAGGTCAGTTGAACTTGAACTCAGGTCTCTGGAGCTATGAAGCCGCAACGTTATGTGACCATGCTGCCCCTAATCATACTTACAATTGTCAAAACCTTCATTTCATAATGAGGTGCATTCTTAAAGCATGTTGCACAGGCAGGGAGTACTTTTCTACTGAATTGAATGTACACTGCTCACAAAAATATTAGGATATTTAATTTGGGGAGATTTTATTTTGAAGTATCCCCAAATTTATGTAATCAGTAAATATGAAATATATTTACAAATCTAATCTTATTTTACACTGATTCATGAAGCATGTTTGTTAGCAAATTTCAAATAGTAATATTAGTCTTATATTAATCTTTCACAGTATAAAAGCTATATTTAAATTGACCATGCTGCTTTGACTATTGAAGCCCAGTGTGCTTCTTTTAATTCACCTTAGGTTTATTATGTTCAGGAATGGTTAATCGTTGATTGTCCTTTTATTACAGTATTTCACCTAATTAGTATGATATCAACCCTATTGCCTGTATCACTTAACCAGTGTTTTTTTTTCTTAAAGGCTGATCTCAGCTTATTGAAACCTTTTTTCCACTCTGAGAAACAGATGCTAAAACCAAAACAGCTGGTTAATATGTTAAAGGTATAATGGGTTCATATACGTTGTTTGCAACTATTGTATGTTTTTTTTTTCTTAATTGTTGGCAGCTCGCATTATTAACTAATTAGTCCCTATTACAAGCCAGCTAGCAATCTGGGATGGTGACTTAACATGTCCAAATCAATGCACTTGGAGGTGGGTGCTGACTTCCCCCTTCTGACCACAACAGCTCACAGATGCCTAAAGAATGCCTATTATCATTCTGATTGATAGAGGAGAGGGAAAAGGCACCCCTCCCACCAAGACAGCAGTGCTGATTTACCTAACTTGGACTTCTGGTCATAAATGGTCAAGACCAACAGCAGGAAAATGCTTTTCTGTTGTGCCATCCCTCAAAACTTATGACATATAATGTTGCCCTGTTGGATTAGTTGTTGTAAGTAATGCATTTATGTTTGCTAAAGATTAGTCATTGATGATTGTTGAAACTTAAGTGAAAAATGTTTTTTTTATTTACATGGCTAAATTGTAAATATTGTATCAAATGCATTACAGTTTATAAACCCTGTGTGAATAATTTATTAAAACTTCCATCTTTCCAGTAACATAGTTGAAAATTTATGTTACTATTATTATATTACGTATATTATTATATTACTATTATTATGTTTCACCAAAACTGGTTTATTGTTGCATTTCTGTCACTCTGAAAAAGCATGCAAGCCTCATAGCATATGAATACATTTAGAGCATGTCCCAGAATACACAGGATTCAGGCAAGTATGTGTCCTGTATTACAGAGCTGGGTAGGGGTCACTGTTGCAGAGTCAGGGTATTATTCCCACAAATTGCCTACCCTTCCTCAGAATTAGCCAGTCATGCCTATGATGATCGATGGAACTCCAAACCCGGGTCATAATTATACTGAACTAGCGAAATTCTGCTGCTCAAAGCACTTATTTATGTTTTTATTTATGCATTTTTATTTATTCATTTATTTATTTTAGATATTGACATCTAGTATATTATTATTATTATTATTATTATTAAATGAGTAAGCTTGTGGAATAACACAGTTTAGTGGCTTGGTTATAAGAAACATATAATGTACTATGCAGTTGTACTTTATCATACATTTTATATTAATCAGTAGGTTATTTTGCACTATTTTATTTTTTACTGATTCTACATTCTTTTTTGCAACATAATGGATGAAAAAACATACTTAAAAGCTGTTCTCATCTTCTTCACAAGCCCTCGTCTATGACCAGTCAATTATAAAAGAAAAATGAATGTCCAATGTCTGATCTTCTGTATTGTCTGAGTTCCAGTAATGTAAAAAAGAAACTATAAAATTCAAACAATGACTTGGTAGCATCTGGACATATTTATTAAATAGAAAGCTGCACTTCCCACACATAATGTCCTTCATATACATATTCAATCAAAACATTTTAGCTTGTAGATATGACTTTATACTCAATTTATACTAGGGTAAAATGGATATGTGCTTGGTTGGGTACAAAGGAAATCAACCACAGTTTGCAGAAGTATTCATTTATTTTATTTATTAACATAAATTACATAACATTTGATGGTGTACATTATCTGTATTGTATGCACTTTAGCTTCAGTAAATCTAGTTCATTTTCTATACCAGCTTAATCCAATTCATGGTGGCCATGTTTGGGACAGCACAGGGTGAAATCAAACCTAGACAGGGTGCCAGTCCAACGAACACACAAACTTACTCAACTAGTACACATCGGAAACACTAGCTGACCTAATGTAAGTCTATGAAATGTGGGCGGAAACTCATGCAGACCTGAGGAAAACATGTAAACTGACTATTGTAAAAAAAATTTAAAATATTCATTAGTGCACTTAAATTAAGTAGGCGTAGTGATCAGATTGGCTGGACCTTCCCTTAACAATAAAGTTGTAAGAGAGTTCTCCATGGACTGTGGTAGCCAAGCGATTAAGGTACTGGACTCTGGACCAGGCGGTCCAGGGTTTAAATCCCACCCCTGCCAAGCTGCCCCAGTTGGGTCCTTGAGCAAGACTCTTAACCCACAACTGCTTGGATTGTAGGATTGTATCAGTTGTGAGTCGCTCTGGATAAGGGCGTCTGCTAAATGCCATAAATGTTAATGGAGAGTAAAAATACAATTGTATCTTAGGACTAAATACATAATATTCATAAATAATTAGTTTTTTTAACGAGGGGAAGATAGTCTTAGTCAATTTGCATTTTTAGCTCTAAATATACTGTAACTGAATTATTAATTATTCCACATAGTTCGAACATAAAATGACCAATTCAGGTAAAACACGTCCAACATATTACATGGAAGAAAAACACTGAAAGTACACGAGCAGTACAAGTAGATGTGGCTTAAGAACTGGTGATGCTTAAGATTGTAGGGTTTGATCAGTCTAAGCCGCATATGGTCATTATTCATGCTGCTATTAACCTAATAGATGTGCACTAATAGATATGCACTTTTTGATTGTATGCCATATCTCCTTTTTTGGGTGAGGCAACCTATCATGCAGCGAGTAGAGGAAGCATATGATAAGCGTGTTGAGTGCTGAGTATCTCAGTGGGACGCTAAGCTGTGTTTATGATACAGCACTACACTAATGATGAAGCTAATGTTGGTGCTAAACACTAAAATTCTCACCTGCTTTCTCATTCGCTACAATAATAGATACTGGAGAGTCTGGTAAGCACCTGGGTCATTTTCCCCAGGCAAAGGGCTGTGTATTAGCTTGTGTATGCGAGTGTGTGATAAGCACCTGAAGAGCAGTAAAAAAAGATCACAATCACTTCCTGTGGCACGCATGCCTGTCTTAGTGTGTGTACATGTTTGCCTCTGTGTGCCTCTACATGTGTGTGTGTGTGTGTGTGTGTGTGTGTGTGTGTGTGTGTGTGTGTGTGTGTGTGTGTGTGTGTGTTCTTTTTTGTGGATTGTTAGAGTTGTTTTTGAAGGACAGACTCCACTTGTCAGATTATGCCACATTTCCATTTGACTTTCATAAGCTGTTTACGGCTCACAGATTGCACGGGTAGCGCCTCTCCTGTGCCCAGACCTTTACATATGTAGCTTTTTAAAACGACAACGCTATCCGGCTTAAAGCAATAAAACCAATCCAACTAGACTATCTATTGCAGTAATACAGGTATGAAGTCAGAATATGTAGAGGTTCATAAATGCCAAATGCTACAGCACAGCCTGTTAGATGGTCTGTAATTTCCGACATGCTTCTGGTCTACACATAGCCACACATGCACACAGATGTACCACACACATTTAACAACTTCCACCAGTGCTTTTATGGGTGTAGTTTACACAATGTCCTATAAGAATAAGACTAAAGAGTACTGTGTTAATGGTGGGTGTGTGTATGTACAATTTGTATGCAACTCTGCTTGATGTGTGTTTAAGTCAAAGCAATTGTAGTTTTTGTAGTTGTATATTCTTTTTTTTTTTTCAGTTTTCAGTAATGCACCAGCCCTATCTCTATGGCATGAAAGGAATTCTTGGGAAGATATCCTGCATGAATCCTATTTAAAGGCACACTGCACTCTTCACTGGATTAACATTTACAAAGCATCTAACTTGGCCTTTCCACCTCCAGGACAAACACACCAAATTAACTGCTCTGACTTTTCCATAAACTGATCACCAGTGCTCCCACTGAATCTCGACTAATAGGCACTCCATTACAGATTAGAAGCTCTCTATTACCAAAGCAATTAAGCATACTTTGATTTTAACCTACAGGTCGAACAGCATTACAGCAAAGTTTAAGCTGTTAGGTGTCTGTGATAGGTATTACGCACCGGTGCTGAGACTGCGGTTTGATATTGATTTTACGATAGCCTGGTATGATGATTTATGGAGTGCCGGTGTCAGTATAACAAGCTGAAGGACACACAATATCATCTTCAACATCATTAAAATTCAGACGCTTCTCCGACCCAGTGATCAACTGCTGCTCACTAGCAGGGAAAAAGACACATATATGAAACACACACAGACACACACAAGTAACCAAAACATAATCATAATTATATAAAACATATAACAATAATTGTTCTTATTTGTATACACAATCTCATACAAAATATGAACACACATAGGTGATAAAGCAAAAGAAAACAGTACTGGACCATGTTTGACCATGATGGCTTTCCATGAAGCTTCAATAAGTTACTGTGTAATACTGTTCATAAACGATATCTTTAAAATAGCTTACCTTTTTTAATGTAGTATTTTTTTTCTAAATAAACGCGCTGGAGTTATGCAGTTTTTGTTTAGCATGCGGGTTTTGATGTGAATAAGAGAAGCGTGTAAAAAAAAAAAAGGGTCGCACCACGCAACTGAACGCATCTGGGAGAGAGCGACATTCTTCCGAGCGCCACTGAATCTGTGGTGCACTAGAGCCCCCTGTGGGCAATGTGACAAACTGCAACAGGCACAGATGGTCAGAAAGGTGGGTAAAATGTAAATATTTATTTGTAAACCATTTAAGGTATAGAAATTACCCACACATGGCGTCCAATATGTTTTTCCTGCCTACTGCTTTAATGTTACCATCTGCATTTATTAAGTTATGAGAGCAGGTTCTTTCCGAGAATATGCTATGTGTGAATAGAACGAACGCGCGTTTGAGGCTGCTTTGTATACGATTACTGCTGCTGTGATCATTTCCGAAAGGAGGACGAAATGCTCTCTGTTTCTTTCATGTGACTAGTGCAAGATATGCAAATGAATATCATGACGACTAAACACCTCTCTCTAATGACTTAACTAGCTATTAATTTTCTGTCACGTCATCATTATTAATCACATTAGCACCGCCGCGCCATTTCTCGTAAGGATAAAATGAGGTAGAACATAGACATGTCAAGTCAGCATGGAAGAATAGATTTAGAAAACAGCATGATTAGGATGACTTGTTATAGTGTAATCTCTGTACATAATTTTGCATCTGTATTTGTAGGTGGCTAGTTTATGTGTGGTTGTGAGGACCAAATCTTTCCCCATTTTGCGTTATTTAACAGACGCCCTTATCCAGAGCGGCTTACAACTCATACACTCTTACAATCCAAGCAATTTTGGGTTAAGGGACTTGCTCAAGGACCCAACTGTAGCAGCTTGGCAGAGGTGGGATTTGAACCCTGGACCTTCTGGTCCATAGTCTAGTGTCTTACCCACTAGGCCACCACAGCCTACAAGGATAGAAGCATGTGACAAAAAATGAACTGCAAATTTGTTTTGAAAAAAGTGTTGCTTTAATAAGCTTCATAACCATTCGATCAATGGAAAGTCCCAAAAACCTGTGGTTGTGAAGTGTTCAGAGGAATGTGTGTGTGTGTGTGTGTGTGTGTGTGTGTGTGTGTGTGTGTGTGTGTGTGTGTGTGTGTGTGTTGGAATTTTATAGATGACAGATTCTCTCCATCTTCAGGCCATCAGCAGGGTCATACTAGCGGGATAGGGTGTAAGTTCAACATGCTGAGGTCCATCAGTCTCCTCCATCCAAAAGAGAGAGAGGAGATATGTGTGACTTGGTGCAAACAGCTGGACAGCTGGAGACTCTGGGAGCAAAGAGGCTGCCAAATCCTGTCTGATGTAGAGACAGAGGGAAAGAGAGAGAGCGAAATAGAGAGGAAAGGAGCGAGACAGAGTGGTAGGGTTCTCTTACCTGCAGCTGGTCACCATCATGATCTGTAATTATGTACATTTACCCACTCCTGTTTCTCAAGCCCCAGTTATAAGACACACACACACACACACACACACACACACACACACACACACACACACACACACAGACATCCAGTAAAAAAAATAAATAAATAAAAAAAAAATATATATATATATATAATTTTTATAATTCCTAATAATTCAATTTTTATTTAGCCTTTAACATGCAATAACCTCAAACTAATTATCTCAGTATATAGCCTCCAATAAAAAAAGCCACCCAAAGTTGAAAAAAGGTATTACCTTCATGACTATTATTATGCATTCACTGTAGTAAGTTTAAAAACGACATCACTTTGAATATACACAGAACTGTCAGATTTCCATTTGTGAATGATTGGCCCATTTACAGTGTCCCAATAGTGACAATAGTTATTATTTTTTCTGATGGATTATCAAATTTTCAACAAGCAGTAGGGCTCTCCAGGAGATGTGTGAATTATGATTACAGCATACAAAGACGCTGATAAAATAGCTTAGTGGGAGCACAGATTAAAAGCAAATGCTAAAATACAGTGAAATAATCATATAAATTATGCATAAGCTCTTCAGATGGAGCAAAATGTTTACCCCCATGAATTATTCATTGTTTATGTATGTCATTACCATACTTCCTTTTTTTGGAATGCCTGGAAAAGTTTTAGAGAACAGGACAAAGGACTTGATCATACTGTATTTGCCAAGTACACAGAGTTGCTTTCTTCTCACTCCCAGTCTAATATAAAGCTTTTTTTGAAAATGTTAATAACAGGGGAATCATCAAATCCATTTTGCTGTGCCTAAAATCATGGCAGCAAAAGTTAAAGTTATCCTGGCTAGCTGGGAAAAACTACAGTAAATGCCATGCAACCTCACATCAGACACTACATTTCCCATAATGCCCAAATGCATCTTTCCAAAAGTTTATTTGGCTAATGCTTTCAGTCAGAGCCAGTTTCTGTTGTGTTTTTTTGCATGGACTTATAGATGTATGCAATGTTTTAAGGTCAGCCAAGGTAAGCAGCTAGCGTATATGTACCTATAGCGATATACCAAACGTATATATTAGACCACTACATCAATGGCAATCATTAAACTAGGAAGGGCACCAATTACAGTACTATAAACAAAATAAATACAGTTAATACAAAATATGTTAATGTTGTTCTTCATTTCTTATCCATTGCAGAGTAACACTCACTTTAGTGTTAAATCACCTAATCTATTTAGTCTTTAATAAATAATATTTTTAAGCAAATGTGCTCTTGTGCCAACTGATTAGCAAGCAGTAGGGTACAGCTGTGCCCCTCTAAATTCTGTGTATGCCCGAGTATGACAAGAAGCCTCGAAACACCCCTGGTTATTAATAATAAACATTCTGCTTAATGCAGTGTGGGAAGTACAGTTCTAATAGCTGACTAGGCCTGATTGCAATATGTCATACTCACTCATTAGACATAATGCCAACCATGTGGTGTGAATTTGAGATCTGATGTGTGATTGGTGATTCTGCCCCATTTTCCCCTCAGTCTTGCCTCAATCGGCATCTAATCTGGGTTCATCAGCTCCCCAGCCCTAACTCAAGCCCACTGACAGACTGCCTACTCTCTGATAAATGATCTTAGCTGAAGCCAGATTTAATATGAGAGACTCAAGTGCCAATTATGGGAGGCTGGGCTGGTTAATAAGCAGATGTAGTTAAATATCTAAGCTTGCTGCCATTTGTCAGAAAAAGGCTGTGCTTTCCTATGAGACAAGCTGCAGTGTAACATGTGAAACACAGTATTTTTCCTTCTGTAATCACCATTTATTATGAATATGACACCATGATTAAACCAATTTGAAAAAACATGCTCACACATACACATCAAAGATGGTGTGCTGGTAAATTAGTAAGACTGACTTTGGGTTTTGCCATTCAGACAGATGGGTGTTCTTGTGTAGGAGTAAGTGAAGAGCAGAAAGCACAGGTAAAATGTAAGGTAAGACTATTTAATTCCCTTTCAGCCAGGGTGAAACAGGAGAGTAGCAAAGATTATATTTTGGCTATCTGTTAGCTGTTTTGTTGGACAGAGCTCATTAAGGCTCTGATGGTTTGCACATTGAATCTAATATCAGGAGTTTTAGTCACTTATACTCAGTGGGATTCTTGGATTCTTCATTTAATCATTTTAATAAGTGAAAGCTCTTACAGCTTGTCTGGTCTCAGGTTAATAAACACTCAATATGTTCATGTGGAGTGCAAGCTTGTGTGTCTGTGTGTGTGTTTGATAGATTGATAGAGTAAGTGTGAGGACTCTTGGTTTCCTAGTATTATTCTCTTAGTATTGAAGAACGGTTTTAAATTATTATTGTTATATTCATATGATACATTTCATTGAGAAAGGAACCCAAATCATTTTCTGAATAAAAAAATACCCACTGAAACTAGTTACATATCATGATCAAACACAACCAGAATAATTCGTGCCCTCTCCATTTGAAGTGTTTTAACCCCATCAATTTGCTAAATATAATTAATCCTAAAGCAGAAATTTACATTTGCGCACACACAAAATGTCAGTGTTTGTGGTGAATGTTCATATTAGAGAGAAAAAATGGGGGTTGGGAGCATCTGTTGGCAGAAATAAAGCTTTTTCATGCTCATGTTGGGAGGATCATTAGCATAATATTCCTTTCTGTAAGGTGAAAACAGAATAATAATTGGCTTGGCCTTTTCTCTCTGCGTGTTGTAAAACAGTTAGGCATTAATTTGAGGATAACTGTGCAATTATTTTGAAATGCTACCAATCATCAGGCTAGTGGGGAGTAAAGGAGAGAAGAGGGGGAAAGAGGAGAGGTCATAAAGGAGAGAGTGAACTAGAGAAAGGCAGTGGGAGGCAGAAGAGTGCAGTAAAAGTTAAACATGCCATCTCATTAGTTAGCAGCCTTATTTGAAGTGACTCCATGCTTGATTACTGAACAATTAGGATCACACCTCATGCTTATCTGCTAATAAATTTTCTACAAGGGGAGGGGTCATTTTTATTCAATTTCTCCCAGTTTAGTTGTTTTGCCAGTTCCTGGCTGTAAACTCAATATCCATTATCACATGACATCAATAAAACAGATATGAATGGGGGCTAATATACATCCTCCAAGAACACATGAGAACATCAAGCATCTTTATTAAAAAAGCAGCTGGCTAAATGATGTTGCCCTGAGTGCCCCTTCCATACGCGAGTCCACAGATGCCTAAAATATGTTGCTCTAAGTACTAAGCAGCAAGGTAAATATGCTCTCTTAGAAACTCAGTCATGAGTAACTATAACACACTTAGTGATTTTCCACTGATACACAAATACAACTGTGTAATAGTTCATACATTAATTTTCAGTTAATGTGTTAGAAAAAGTTAAGGGTTATAATAGTACTGGGGCCAATTATGGAAACACTGGATGACTATAGCTGGAGATTATATCTCAGAAGTGCAAATTATCCTCCAGAAGTGCATTCACATATCAGTGTATTCAAAAAGTCACTAACTGTTGACATTATGGCTGAGGTTAGGCTAAGCTGTCGTTCCTGGGACTGCAGTAGCCTAGCGGTTAAGGTACTGGTCTATGGACCTGATGTTCCAGGGTTCAAATCCCACCTCTGCCAAGCTGCCACACTTGG
>JAVSBV010000121.1:3118037-3133915 GCA_033117975.1 Parotocinclus spilosoma
CCAGAACTGTCCGTCGGGATCCACAGGGTCAATAAACACGGCCGGGCTGCTATAGCCAAACCTTTATCTAAAACCAGTTGTTTCAGTTTCATTGTCTAACCCCTGTAGTTCTACACATTCCTTTTTTTAAATTACATTGGTATCTTTTTCATATTGGCAATACACTACTATGTACGAGATTCTCTCTCACCTGTTCGCACATTAGCGCGATGGGATTGTTGACGCAGCCGTTAACAATCTGTGCTCCTCGCCCAACGGTGATTCCCAGCGACGTGTCATCCCAAACTCGTCCTCCTATTCGATCCCTGGCCTCCAACACCACCACCTAACAACCAGTTAGAGTTCAAAGCTCTATGAGAACACTCTTATTGACACTGCACCTCGATCCAGTAAATCCAGTAAAATCGTATTTGATAAAGTCAAATAAAAAAAAAAAAAAATGATGAAGTAAAATGTTGTCAGGCTGGTCAGACTGACCTTCATGCCAAAGTTGTGCATCTGTCTGGCCGCAGCGAGACCTGAAGCTCCTGCTCCGATCACTACCACCTTCTTCTATATTATACACAAAGAAAAAGGTGCATATGTCATTCCTGTGAAGGGACACAAGGAACTATCCATGCAGGTGTATCAATCTGGTAGTGCCACATTGATACAGAATCAACGTGTCCATATGGTGCACGCAAAAGCATGCAAGTTGGCCAATTGCTGTATTCTACAACATGCGACTGTTGCGATAAACGCTCACATAAATTAAAGGGGACAAATAAAAGTGTTTGTGTGTCATTAGATATAAGGCACTAAACTCCAGTAAGTGGGTGATTTGCCTTACGAAAAAGTCCCCTCAGTGACTCTAGTATTAAGAATATTAAACAGTCTGCTTAGAGCAGACTTTGTGTATTTGTGTAATTTGTATATTTAATGTTGCACTTCAGCATCAAATGCCATTCAGTGACAGATACAAGCTTACCTCAACACCAAAAGTTATATTGAAACTAGAGAGAGATGTACAGGGGTTAGACAATGAAACTGAAACACCTGGTTTTAGACAATGGTTTGGTTATAGCAGCCCGGTCGTGTATATTGACCCTGTGGATCCCGACGGACAGTTGGTGGAAACAGGAGAGTTGAGGCGCACATTTAATTCTGCCATGATTTGGGCAGTCGTGGTTTTATGTTTTTTGGATACAATCCAGGTTAGCACCCAAACATCCCTTTCAGACAGCTTCCTCTTGTGTCCACAGTTAACCCTGTTGGATGTGGTTCGTCCTTCTTGGTGGTATGCTGACATTACCCTGGATACCGTGGCTCTTGATACATCACAAAGACTTGCTGTCTTGGTCACAGATACGCCAGCTTAAACTTTATACTCTGGTATGTCACCCATAATGTTGTGTGCATTGCAAATTTTTAAGCAAAACTGCGCTCTTACCCTGCTACCCTGCACTTATATTTAAATGATAAAGAGTAGATTATTCGATTCTCCAAAGACATATGCATGACAGTAGAAATGTACTGAATTCCCGAGCAACTCTCGATATGATACATTTATAGATTTTCACTTTCAACAAGTGAGTTTATTAACTTTCTTCCCTGCTGCCATTAAACAAAGTCTGGAGAGAATTGATTTTGCCAGAACCTTGCCAGAACCTTGACCTCAACTCTGTCAGACACACAGGGTTTATAGTCTAACTTCAGAAGCTAACCAACAAGCATGCTCCAAAATATAGTGCAGAGCCATTTTAGAAGAACAACGGCTGTTGTAGCAGCAAATGTGAGGGGCAACTACATACTTTTTGCATCCTTTATATACCCCCACATCCATGGGGATTGGATTCATGGATACCACAGATACTCAAGTCCGTTATATAAAATGATAACATCATAAAATGATGACTGAAATCACATGATTGACTGTGCCTGTGGGATGTGAGGCTGGACAGGGGAATCACCCTGAGTGCTTCAACTATGATCCATACCCAGCTCTGTAACTTTACAAAAAATCCATAGTAAAAATGCAAGCTTTATTACGCATCTGTTGTTTGTGATCTGTTTAGAAATGTGTGAATTTATGATTGGACAGAATGGTGGCTCACTGAGTCACAGCAAGAATGTCCCGGGTTTAGCCTTGGCTTTCTGTTCTTGGCTGACCAAAGTGGAACCTGATGTGAGTTTCTCATGTTGTAGGACATCTGCCTAAAAGTTCAGTATGTTTTTTGAGATGCTTTTCTACTCCCCCTAATTGTACATTTAAATTTCCGGCATTTAGCATACGTCCTTATCTTGGATTGCATTAACTTACAATCCAAGCAATTGTGGGTTAAGGGTCTTGATCAAGGACCCAACTGTGGCAGCTTGGCAGAGGCAGGATTTGAACCCTGGACCTTCTGGTCCAGAGTCCAGTTCCTTAACCACTAGAGTGACTGTATGAACTACTACTGTAGCCTTTCTGTCAGCTCAGACCTTTCTGTATTGACCTGCCTTCATTTGATTTTTTTATTTTTTATTTATTACATTTATATTCTGAGTAAATTTTAAGACGTGCACTAATTCAAAATCACATTCAATATACTTATGGTCAATATGAGCATTACCTGAAGCTTATGGCACATATGTGCATGATGTTTTACATTGCAATGCTGCCACAAGATTGGCTGGTTAGATAATGTATATGTGCTCCTAATAAAGTGCTCAGTGAGTGTACAGTAATGTGTCAGGCATCATAGTGCCAAATACCAAGACAATTAATCTGCTTTATATTCGGCTGATTGGACCATCTGTGTGTATAATAGATAAAGTTTGGGGATGCATAGGGGAAGGAAGGCAACAGAGGAAGATAGAGAACGAGAGAGGGGGAGATAGAGAGAGTAATAATCCCCAGGCCTCCGCTCCTTCTGATCAGGCTCTCATCTGTTCTTTCACTGCCCTCCACTGTCTAAGTTTTAATAATTCATGCTGTTCAGATGCCGGGTGTTTATTTTTAGTGATGAAAAGATTGATGAGCCATTCATATCACTCTTAACTACCAGCTAATTAACTAATTATCAGGTTTAAATGAAGCTGCACACTGGATAACAGCCACAGAGGCAGTAATCCTCTGGATTGCCTGCACACAGCGCTTTACCAGGAGCCAAAACATACATCTGTCTCAGCTTTTGGGCATCATATTATATAAAATTATATTAAATCTAAGACAGGTGTAAACTGTTATTGTTCTACATTATTTACATATAAATAAAAAAATAGTACAAAATAAAGATGCATTCAGATCTTGATAATAACATAACTTGATGTTTAGCAGCAAGGTGATTGTAACTGCTTGTCATATTAAGCAGCTTATAAATTAACTGATGTTTTAACTGGTGGCGAGGCGTTTACCTTCCATTATACATTATATTGAACGTTAGATTTATTTATCTATCATATTATATAGTGTATACAGTAATTCATTCACCGTGTCCTGGTCAGGTTTATGAGCATCAGAGTGTGGCTCCCTGCAAAATAGAGTGGTGATTTGTTTTGGGAGAGCTTCTGCTTTTTACCCAGTGGTCCAGAGGAAAGTTTGCCATGTTCCCCCAAGAGAAGTTGTATAGCTGTGAATAATCATGAATGAGATGCTATCTATACAACTACTGACATCTTTGGGAGAACATACCAAACTTTACACCATAGTTGAGAATTGAACATGGGCTAATGAATCTATTTAAGCACCAAATGTACTTCTCCAACATGTCACCCTAAAAAATGTATTTGGGATAATAAATAACTGGGACAACATGGTGGATCTGTGGTTAGATATGTCAGGCTCTCCATATATGTGGAGTTTGCATGTTCTCTTCGTGTCTGCATGGGTATTCTCTTGGTACTCCGGTTCTCTCAAATATTACCAACGTGCATTATGCCAACTGGTGTGTCTATGTGTCTCAGAATGAATGAGTGTATGCATGTGCTAGGGCTGGTTGTGTGTGTTTAGATTTTACATTGATACAGCATGTCTAAGTAAAAAAGTCTGTGGTGCTTTTGTTTGCTTTGTTTTTGGTGAGTATTCATCCGCTCAGTAAATACACTATTTACTGTAAATCGTAATATTTTATGATTTATAACATTGCTTTATTGTTAGATTTAATATTTTTTATATCTTTTTATACATTTTGTGATTTTTTAATATTAAAGTTAATCAAATACATGTATTTGCATACCTTAACTATACCACACATACTACGCATGTGCAGATCAAGTTCCGCAAAAACCCAGCGAAACAGCGAAAAGTCTGCGAAAGGTGAACCGGGAGCCTGTTAGCTGAACTGTAACAAAGAAAAGTCACTGAGGGCAGTTATGTTGTCTGGTTCAGTTAATCAATCAGGATCAGATGGTCCATGCAGGGTGATGACAGGAGGCAAAGAATCTTCGCCAGCATCGTATTAGGACAGTAAATGGAGAAATTTCAAAATGTTAAGCTTGTTGAAAGAGACCAGATGTAGATATTTGTCGAAATATTGGTGTGGCGAGGAGTCCAGCCCAGAAAATACTTTGCAGATTCATGGAAGAGCCAGTACTGGAGAGAATCCCCTGACTATTCACCTATCCCTCAATCATTTGCTCAAGTGTCTGAACTGAATGACAATTGACCCTGCCATGAGGCACAGTCAGGACTTAAACTTAGCTGACTAATGTTATTTTACCATAATATTAACTGGATTAGTCTTATTGATTTACGTGTACAGTCAGGTCCCCTTGTGTGATCCTTTCTAGTTTAATCTCGGCTCAGACAAGATGACAGAATGAGTAAGAACAGGCAAATGAACTGCAGTGCCCTCTCTTGCCCTATACATGTGTGCATTATTGTCGTGACCATTTATTCATGTACTATATCTGTGCCACTTCTCCTAAACCCCTCACATCCTCATAAAGGATTAAAAAAAACAGGTAAACTCCCATTAAAACCTTGACTTTGCCTGAACTTGACCTGCTGTGAGGCAAACTGAAAGGCTATGTGTCCTTGTTTCACAAATTTGATTGGGCCATATTCTAATTACTGGTTTACCATTGACATTACACCTTGCTCTCTCCCCTTCCTTCTGCTTATCAACAGCGCTGATATTGGTAGCATTGCACACATCATTTTGCCTTCCCCCATTCACTGATTGCCTGTAGATGTTGTAGTAATGAGAATGTCAGCCTACTGCGATTTCTAATTTACCACAGACCGGTCTATGGCAGGTATTTGGACCAAGCCACATGACCACATACCCATGGAGAGGGCATGAAGCAGCTCACATCGTTGGTATGGCTGATTATGGATGTATTACTCGTTTTATCCTCAGTCAGGCAATTTCGAGCAATCTGACACCAACATTAGAAGGCAGAATCCCACACGGCTACTATATCCTAAAAGTTAATAATCCTTTTAATTAATGGTTAGGGCCAATATTGAGCACAAACTATGAAGTATTACAAGCTAAATGAGAATCATCAATTAGCCTGATTAGTAGGCTACGCTTTAAGTGCTGAATTGAGAACCCAAGCGGTGCGGTGCATCATAAAAATCCAAGTTGTTAGGCAAGCTTGCAGAAATGGTTTTGTGTATTACCAGTGGTGCGCCGTGTGCAGCAGAGTTAGCTGTGAAATGTGTAGTCCCACTGGAGTGAGCCGTTCCAGCTGGTCCTGTTCGAACCTGGTGCTACGTGCAGTGTGATCACTCCATCAGTGCTTGTGCAAATCTGCATTCATCAGGCTGCTCTATCAATGAGCAAGCCCTCAACAATTAGGCTGTTCTGTGGGGGAACAAACCTATGAGCCAAGGAATAAATGCCATACACTAATCACTGATCAATGAAGCGCCTTCATATATTTTTAATTAAAGTTTTATTAGGGGAAATGTGTGCCGATGTTCATTTGTTACAAGCATTCCATTAATGGCAAAGTGCGAGTTTTGGGAATGGAGATGGCAGATGTTACTGGCCAGTCATGCTGGGGCTCATCATGTCTGTAATTGCATTTTCTCACCTACAGAGGGGGGTGAAGAACACCGTTTAAGACAGGTCTCTGCCTAGCAATTATTGTCAAGCAAATTACTAGGCAATATATAAGCTGTCAGGTGAGGTTAGCAAGAAAAAGTGTATGGAATTGGACCGTTCAGCCATTCATCATGGAGGTAGATGTTAAGACTAAACTGGGGGAAAAAATCCATTCTATCTGCTGGAATTAGAGGATTTTACAGCTTTGAATTGGCTTCCAGAAAGAAGTGTGTCAAAATACTTTGTTTTCTCCTCTCATTGATCAGTATGCACCTAAATGCTATTGTTTACATCACTACAATTATATGCAATTATATTCACACTACATGGCCGCTTACAGTAAAGCACAGTTAAGGAGTCCCACAATAGCTTCTAAACGTATCAGTGGCAAACAGTTTTGTACTCACATGAGAGCTGTACTCTACCATCTGTTGGATTCGCTTGCATGCTGCACACATTGCCTACAGACATGCTTATTCTATTGCTCGGTGACATTTTCAGATAATTGTACTCACATCTGCGCTTAAGCACGGGGGCAACATAAGAAGACAACAAGATTAAATGAAACTCATGCACATATTACTTTATATTTACTAGTCAATAAATTCCTCTTTCACCTTCACCTTGAAGTGGCAGGGGTGGTGCAGTGGTTAGAGCTCACAGCTCCAGTCCTGACCTGGCTGCTGCATTTTCTGCATGTTCGCCCTGTGTCTGCATGAGTCTCCAAATTATAAAGTCCTGTGTTAGATCAACTGGTGTCTCTGAACTGTCCCCTGTGTTGCCAGTTAGGCACCTGGATTCTGAATTGAACTAAGTGGATATGTCTTAATGTACTGTATTTTTAACAATATTGGCATATTTCCCAGAAATCCCCAAGAACCTGCAGACATTGTTTTCATATTTTCGTATTAAGACTTGATTAGGACAATATTTGATTTCAAATGCTTCATTTAGTTGTAAGTCACTCTAGTTAAATGTGTGTGTTTTTTGCTATTTACTGATATGGCTTTTTTGTTTTCCCCAAAAAAGATACATATAAGATAAATATTAGTGAATTGTCTCTAAGATTCAAGATTTAAAATCAATATTTTGAATGTTTAAGTAATGTTGAAGCAGTAAATATATCTTTGTTTGGTTCATCAAAAGTACTACTAGCCACAATACATTACGGTGTTTTTTTTAAGTGTTAATTGAAATTCTTTGAGCGCACAGCTTAGTTCAGATATTTCCAATGCATGATAGATATGCCACTGTAATTTCTATTTCTGATTCACTGTCTTACTGTCGGAATTCCTTAACATGCCTCTTTTTTCAGGAATTAGCCAGGTTTTGTTGAGCAATAATAGTGTTGATTGTGTTTCTTCTAAAATGGAACTCCAGGGAGTGGGTCCCTGGATTAAACAGCCTCTGTTCTATTAGGATCTACTATAACTAACAGCTCCCTTTGCCCATATTAAACATAGCTGCCCCATGCACTAACACTGATTTTTTGTGATTACAAATTGCATTCTAGATTATTTCCTTCCAATTCATGAAAACCAGAGTGTGATCTGTGGTCTTTCTGTACAATGAGAAAAGTATGTTATATGTAAAATGCATATTTTGGTCCAGTGAGATACGGCTATGTCCAAAGCTTTATGTTAGAATACTAAATAAGAGTACCTTACACAACAGTTACTTGTGGAATAGATCCAATACTAGTAATATGTACTAGGTATATTAATTGTATACTAGCCAAAGTGTGCCAAAATAGTACACAGTCAGATAGACCTAGGAAAATCACGGCAGTTGGTGACAGACACATTGGGCGTGCTTTAAAGAAATACCCTAATACAGCAGTTAGTGAGATCAACAATCTCCAGAGGGCAGGATCACAATCTACTGTTCGCAGAAGACTTCGTGAACAAAAGTACAGAGGCTTCATCAGTAGATGCAAAACACTAATTAGCAAGAAGAATAGGAAGGCCAGGCTAGTATTTGCCAAGTAGTACAGAGAAAAGCCTCAGAGATTTTGGGACAAAGATTTATGGACTGATGAAACAAAGATATACCTTTACCAATGTGATAGAAAGGCCAAAGTTTGGAGAACGAAAGGAGCTGATCATGATCCCAAACATACAAGCTCATCTGTCAAACACAATGGAGGTAATGCCATGGTGTGGGCTTGCATGGCTTCTTCTGAGATTTGTTCATTAATCTTCATTGATGATGTCACACATGATGGCAGCAGTACAATGAACTCTGAAGTCTACTGAAACATTTTGTTTTTCAAATTAAAGAAAGATGAAACCTAACTGATTGGGAAATCCTTTATTATGCAGCAAGATAATGACCCAAAATACACTGCCAAAAGTACAATGGTTCTGGACTGGCTAAGACAATCTCCAGACTTAAACCCTATAGAGCATGCATTTTACCTGCTAATGAGACTGAAAGGAGTAACACCACAACCCCCAAAACCCATCCCCCCCCCCACACACACACACACGCAAGCCCCCAAAAAAACATAAAAGTATTGGCTTTACTGTTTCATTTTTGGAGAGGAATGTATGTCACAAAAAAGTAGAAGTAGTAAAAGTAGTAGTAAAAGTAGTAATCTTATTTTTAATGTGATGTCCAGTTAAGTAGCATACACAAGAGTTCAATTGTATTGCCTCATACAAACCAGAATCTAAAAAAAATCTAAATAATGACTAAATATGTATGCTACCTCTTACATAAAGAGATCTTTAGTTTAAAGACTTACACTAGAGCACTGAACAGCATCCAACAGATCCCTGGCTTTTTTCAAAATATCACCTAACTACACTTAGAAGCATGTTAACCCCACAGTATGTAGCTATGTGTATGTTAATACTGTGTTAAACATGGATGGATGCAAATAAAGGCAGGGTATAGAGAATATGATTTCCAACCACAGCAGCCTTGCACCACCATCAATTAGAGCACGAGCCAGACCAGCATGCCCATATTTCCATGTCTGATAAATTATGCTGCATATCAGAAATGGTGCAGCGGATGCCTATTTAAAAGGAAACAGGATTGTGTCGAGCTGGGCCATAAATATGAAATATGAAAGGCAACAAATTGAGACAGTCAATAAATTGTGAGATTTGTTAGAGGGCTAAATGCTGCACAGGGAAAGGTGAGACTTGCGATCAGAAATTATGATGATGGAAATGGACTTTGATTGGTGTTCCTGTTTTTCTTTTTTTTGCTCACGCACAGGCAGGAATGAGTTAAGAAATCAGTAGACAGATTCTATTTTCTCTAAGATTACTAACAGGCCTGCTATGCTTTTGCAAAATGCACACATTACGTCTAATTTCATTTTTTATAGTAAAATCACCATTTTCCCACATTGTGATTGCATTCATTTATTTCATATTATTGCCTAAATGCTCCCTCCTGGTTTTAATTTAAAAGAGGAAAATGCATTCTCATCTTTTCCATTTTTAACCGTAACAAATGGTGATATTACAGTATGTACCTCTGGAAGGCTTCTTGTTATTCAGAATAATCCTTGAAGCACCTCATTAATTTTCCACAGCTCCTCAGTTCACAGCGATGGTGCTGTGCTTGGAGTTTTTCTTTGAACCTTTTTACTTCTGTAATATCCTATGCATTCTGACCTCCCAACAGGTTCTAGCCTCCTGCATTCTTAATTGCTTATTCCATAAATCTGTCGAAAAGGCCAGAAATGAAAGCATTTATTGGTCACTTACCTGCACTCATGAAAGACCTGCACAATTACACTGACACAATCCAGATCATGCACATTTGTTTGGAATTATTACGACCATTTCTCGGTGCACATGAATGGATGTGAGTGACCCATAGAACAGTTAGTCGAGTTAGTGATTTCTCCACTGTTGACTGATGGGAAGGCTTTTAGCAGGTGATACCTACCGCCGCGAGCAACAAAGTGTTGCCGGGTGTTCTCACACACAGGGGTCATAAGGGGTCACCAACACTGCAGGTCCTGACACCATGACGGATTAAGGGGATGGAGTTGGGCCAGTGAGTGCTGTGGAGGCCCTACAGTCTGCATTCATTCACTACTTTTCAATCGTCCTTGTGCTGGACTGGGTAAGGAGGGTGGTGTGTGTGACAGGCTCGTAAACTTCCATGATGGATTCAGACTGATCAACGCCAGACTGGCTAAGAGTGTGGAGGCAGTGGGGCCAGATCAAGCAGGTTTCTGTAGCAACCGCTCTCATTTTACACATTGGCTCTCTGACAAGACAGGACTGCACCCTTCCACTTGAGCTGATTGTGTATGTGTGTTTTGTGTCTGTGTCTGTGTGTGGGCCGCTGGGCATCAGTTAAAGTTAATGCAGCATATCGGTGTGCTTATTTTTATTTCTTTTTACAATTGAAAAAGTGTTTTTATGGAACATCTGGAAGATCTGAAAAATTATTACGATTTTTTTCTACCTCAATTACTTATGCCATATTTGTTTAATAGCTTTTCCTTCCTAGATTGTTTTTTATATATGTTTCATTATATAGGTTTCCCTAAAGGATGTAGAATTTCATGTGTGTTTGCCTCACAGACAACTTTAATAGAATTTCCATGTGCCTCATAATTTGTTTACGAGCCAAGACCAACATACAATTCATTACAGGATAAGAGCACTTGAATGAGCAATAATTCAGTGTCTCTTTAACAGCCTCAAGGCTAGTTTGTGTTTTCATTAGGGATTTATATGGGTCTTCCTAGTCCTTTGATTGTTTTTTAATACTTTTTTTTCAATTCACACCCTTTAACTGGACATAGTCATTGTTTACTGATTTCAAGACTACTGTAATTATTTGTTAAGCGTGGCACGGTGGGTCAGTATGTAGCACCACTACCCCACATCATAAAGGTCCTGGGTTTGATCTAAGGGTAAAATGGCCTCGGTCCTGTCTGTGTGGAGTCTGCATATTCTCCCATGTCTTACGGTTTCCTCCCACAGTTCGCAAATATGAATTTGGTTAATTTATTACTTAAATTATTGATTAATTGATTGGTCTCATGGTGTGTGTTAAACCCATATAAAAAATTATGGAATCACCACTCTTGGAGGAAGATATTTTAAATGTATAACACGCCACAAAACATTTTTTCAAGATTCCAAGGTTTTGGCATTTTTTAAACATTTTGGAATTAAAAAAAAAACATTTTTAATAATATAAATATAATTAAAATATAAGTGATTATAATTGTTAAAATATAATTGTTGTAGTCAGTCACAATTGTGTTTTTGGATTAAGTAGAAAACAAATATAGAATCACTAAATTCTGAAGAAAATATTATGGGATTACTATGTAATTTGCAGTTCTATGGCAAACACATGCTTCAGATTAAATCTGTTAAGTAGTCGTTAGTTCTTCACACCTTGTAGAGCTGTTGCACAAAGTGGATTGACATGTTACATGGCTCCAACACAAGATATGTTAGTAGAAACTAAGGAGATAATTATAAAACTTTTTCAAAAAAGGTAAATCATCACAAAATGTTGCAAAAGATGCTGGTTGTTCTCAGTCAGCTGTGTCTAAAATCTGGACCAAGTACAAACAAAATGGGAAGGTTGTAAAAGGGAAGCATACAGGTAGACATCAAGGGAAGCATCAAGGCGTCAAGATAAAAAAAAATAAAGCAATATGTGTTAAAAACAGAAAATGCACAACAAAACAAATAAGAAACAAGTGAACAGAAAGAGGAGCCAATATCTGTTATCGAACTGTAAAAAATGCCTTAAAGAAATGGGATTTACATACATAAAAGCCAAACAAAAGCCATAATTAACACAAAAATAGAAAATAATAAGGTTACAGTGGGCTAAAGTAAAACAATCATGGCCTGGATGACTGGATAAAAGTAATATTCAATGATGTACCCATAATCTGCATTGTGCAAGGTGATGATGCTGGAACGTTTGTCTAACGCCAGTGCAATGAAAGTTATAAAGATGACTACCTGAAGAAAACATGCAAAGAGATGACAGTCATTACATCTTCAATAAATGCGAAAGTCCACCTTGAAATTTTGGACTCTTTTCTAATTCCATCAGCTGAAAGGATGTTTAGTGACGATGACTTCATTTTTCAAGATGATAATGCATCTTGCCATAGAGCAAAGGACATGAAAACTTTCCTTCAAGAAAAGTTTTCATGTCCTTTGCTCTATGGCAAGATGTATTATTATTATTATTGGTGTTGCCAGATCAGCTTTGCTATATCCTGCAAACCTGATCTGGCAACACCAATAACAGACAGTTGGAGACGGATTGATGAAGAATACTGTTTGTCATTAGTTAAGTCCATGCCTCAGAGAATTAAAGATGTTATAAAAGCCAGAGGTAGTACAACAAAGTACTAATGGTGCAGTGTTTTTCATGTTTCCATAATATTTTCCTCAGAATTGTATTTTCCTCCACTTGATCTAAAAGCACAATTGTGGCTGACTACAGCAATTCTATTTATTTATTTTTATTGTTTTCTTAATGCCAGAGGGTTGGAAGTTTGTGTGTTTGAAAACGTTTTGTGCCTCTATTATTAACTTTTTCTACAAACTAAAACAATTGAAAGATCTTCCTTTTCCAAATAAACAATAAACAAACAAACTTATTTGTTCAATTCATTTCAGTGTGTATGTAATCCCAGTGGATCATAAAGGTAACATAAACTCACTTCAATGAAAAAGAAAGGATGGTCCTTAAGTGAAGAAAAGTAGCTCAAATCTGATTTAAGCACACATTTGATTTGAGTTGGATGGATTTTGTGCAATATGAATGCCTGAAAAAACATGGAATCCAACATTTCCCAATGCTACATTTGTATGTTGTTTCAAAGCCCAATCACAGTCAGATACGGAGACAGGCAATTCAGTCCGACCGGTCAAATTGAATTTGATGTGACTTGTACCTTTTTACCTAGTTTACATTTGCTTATCACAAAAACATAAACTTCAGCATTATAGAGTACCACAACCAAGAGCAATGAAAAATATGCCATGTCATATGTGATTGTAGGAAGATGAATCCATCCAATCATTAAATCCAATCCATCCAATCCATCCAGAATTAAATTAACATACAGAAATTAAGTCATATATGAAGAAATACCCATGTCATTGTGTGATAGTCACCTAAGAGCTCCAAGATCCCCCGCTTGATCCTGACCCTGGGCTCTGCCTATTTGAAGTTTACATGTCCTCCCTGTGTGTGTGCATGGGTTTTCTCTAGGTATTTTAGATTCATCCCACATGCCAAAGAAATGCATGTTAGGTTAATTGGTGTTCCAAAGTACCCTTAGTGTCTGAGTGTGATGAGTGTACTGTGGAGTGGCACCCTGTATACGGTTGTTCCTGCCTTGAGCCCTGTATTGCTGGCTAAGCTCTTCTGCGACCCTGACTAGTATAAGCAGGTTTAATACTCATTGATTTTGATGCATGATACAAGTTTATAGTTTGATTTTCTTACTATTTTTTGTTAATTGTGAAGTGTAAACAATGGAAAACAACCCACATTTTCTGGCCCACAATAGTGATGCCATTCGTTTGCTCTCTATACATTAGCAACATTAACCAATCTAAGAGATCTTTGAATTTTTGTGTACAGAAGGAGTGAATTGACCAAACTTTATGTCCCACACAGTGCATAAAATTCAGATTGAAAAGCAGTTGTGGCTGGTGTTGGATTAAGCTAATCCCCACCCTCCCAATTCTGATAACTGTCATATGCCAGAATATATTTTAGTTGCTACATGACTAAATAGAAAAATATAATTTAAAAACAATTCTTCATTACATTAAGAATTGGGTAAATTGCAGGGTTCAAACTGTTAACCTTTTTTTACAATCTCAACTGAATGAAATCTAATCAAATTTGTAAAATATGCTATTTGAATAAGTCAATACACAGAGGCCAAAGCTACCCAGAGCAGCCTGGCTGCATTTGGCTGGCTCATATCTGGGGAGAGAAAATTAATGCGTATTAATGAAGCCTATGAAAGCGACTAATTGAGCATTCCGGTACTCGCTGAGTTGGGCATCTGCTACTGACATTCTAATGCTCTTGGCCTGCCGCTTAGTCTCTCTCTTTCTACCTTTCTCACGTTTGCTATGGGGCTTGTTGAGGCCATTAAAATCAGGGCACTCTCGAAGGGTCGTTATTGTGACAGCCACGTTAATGGCACCTGATCTTCAAATGAGCCTGGGAGCCCATAAATGGTTGATCTTCACTCTTGGAAGCTCTGCTTCATTTAAAGTGCTCAGGATCAGAAAGGATGGCAGAATACTTCACACCATATGTGATGGCTTCTGTTTAAATCTCCCTGATTGTTTGAGATACTTCAAAATGCATAGACAGACATTCTGCATACTACCATGTGCTGAACATTTCTATTACACGTCCAGGCTGTCTCCACATCTCTCCAGATGTCTTTGAAAACATGTGTGCGGTGGGGGCTCTGTGTGTGTATATGCATATGTGAACGCTTGTCTGTCAGTGTTTTCATGTGCCCTGAAGTGAGGAACTGAAAGGTCACGCACCTTTCGTTAAGGGTGCATGTTAATCAGGTCACGTTGGTGAAAATTATACAGTTTTAAGCATAGTTAATAGAGCGTAAATCTAGCTGACCTTGGAGACAAGAGAGGAAGTGCACATCTGTAAACCAATCATCGCCCAGCTACCCCTGTTGTCTCTGCTCCTGCACCCATACATTACTGCCTACAGGCTCTTACACACACATGCAAACATTGGCACAAACCTGCCAGTTCTGATACTTAACAGAGAAGCAGAAAACAAAGAGAATAAGGCAGGTGGCCGTTTTTGGTTTTATTACAGTCATATGTTGCTCTTCTCTTTTCACCCTAAAGCCCATTTGTTTTCACATTACATTTACACTCTTCATCTGCATTTGCATGTTGCTTTCCAAGTGCCTTCTCAAACGCCTAGATTGTTTTCTCTTTATAACCTCCCAAGCTGGAATTTACTAAATGTATCAAATAGATTGGCTTGATGATTCACTTGGTGATATGGCTATTATTGTGCTTGAGTACTTCTAGTTAGCAGTTAAAGACATTTTATAGTTCCCAAGGGCCTGGTTTATGTCGATATGTGAGAATAGGCTCCCTTCACACTAACCACCCCCCACCCAAGACTTGAGGTGTGAAGAATCATTTAGGGAATGAGTCGGGAGACAACCCACTTTACTCAGGCAGATTATGCTCATTTATACCAGTTTACATTTAACATAAACAAGACATCAATAAATTACTGTATGGGCTCTGGATTGTTGTATTGTTCCTCAGAGGCGATAATGACTGTGCAAAATGGATGAAGATGCAGAAAGCATAGCACAGCTCACTTTCTTTCATGGTGAATTTTTTGGAGTGCATCCAAGCACAATATGTGAATATGACCTCTTAGCCCCTTTTTATTATTTTGTCATAACCCTACGTCAGGAGAGTGTATGTTTGTTGCTGTTGGTTACTTGTGATATGGTTAAGATTTATTGCTTTCCACCTCTTTAACTGAGTTACAGAGGGCAGGATGGTCTCGGTAATCTTACAAAATAAAGATCTTTGTTAATATATCAATGTAAAGCTGCTTTGTGACAATGTCTATTGTAAAAAACTGGAAAAAAAATAAAATTGAATTGAATTGAATTAAATTGAATTTTCTTTCTGTCACAATCCTAACAAAAGTATGCAATTTAAATAAAGGGGCATGTATATGTATATGATACATGTATCAGTGGCGATTGCTCTAAGACTGCAAGGAAGACTCAGCTTCCCCTAAAATGTCCAAAAATAAGTGATCAAATATATACTGTTGTGTGTACATGTCATTGACTAAATATGCGCTACAACG
>JAVSBV010000121.1:3142156-3159557 GCA_033117975.1 Parotocinclus spilosoma
TCACACTTGACTCATTGCTTGTGCCAAACACTGAAAAATAAACACCCATTGTTCTGCATCTCCGTCTCCTGTCCTCTCAGTATTGCTAGTCGTGACATAATGATATACATATATAAATATAATAATCCATTATGAAATTTTTTTTATATATATAAGCTTATAAAAAAATAGCTTATAAGCTATTTTTTTTTAAATACTAAATAACATTTAAAATGTAACTAATATTTTATGAATATCATTGTAATATTTAAATGGAGATCAAATTACTTGAATTTAATGAAAATGTGTTAAGTGTTTTTATTTAATTAAAATGTAAGTGTTTTTATTTTAGTTATTTATTTTTCTTAAAGTCATTTTATTCATGTTACAGCAACATTCAATTCAACAAGACATTGATGAAGTATCCTCAAGTATCCTCAAATACTTGTATGTAAATTTCAAACATACATGAATCAAATGGACGTCCATCCGCCTCAAAACATTTCTACTAGGTGTAGGTATAGTTTTAATTAAATTGTTTACTTTGAAATGTGAACTAAACATAGGCTGAACAAACATTTAAAATTCATGCCATATATGTGGCACATATAACTAATATTGTGTGAAATAGACACTCACTTAAAATCAGTACGTCCCCCTAGTGAAATAACCAGACTGCCTCGATCCATCAGGCAACGTCGAACATGGAAAGGGAGTGAGTGGAGAACATTCCTTTTAGTTTCTCCATTTATTCTGGCTGGCTTGATACCAAACCTGTATTTCAAACATTGGATGCTACTTGTCTATTCTCACCGAATCTGTCTATGGTAGAGAAGAATTATCTTACAATGTTCATCTTCTCACCCACCTTGCTGAGAGTGTTAAGAGGCATGGTCCTTTGTCTTTGACTTCAACATTTGTGTTTGAAGGACACAATGGTCGACTGCTGAAACTTTTCAATGGCACACAGCATGTGCCCCTGCAAATAACTCAAGCTCTGGCAAGACTGCAGGAGCTCAAAAAATTATCAAATGTGTACACCCCAGAATGCTCATTAGCAAATGAATTTGTTAATTCAGTACTCTGTGGTTACTCATTAAGTAAGTAAGTAAGTCATTAAGTAGGATGAAACAAGTCGATAAGTACAAATTTTTTGGCCAGGGTGAAAAGAAAAATCTACCGTTGTCTCTTGATATCACATTACAGACCTCAGGGATTTTGGTTGTAGGAAAACAAGCAACATACTTCCAGAGATGCATTAATGATGGGACACTGTACTCCACTTATCACTATGACTCAAAATACTCCAGATGTAATTCACTGGTAACAGTTGGGCAAAAAGTTGCAAAAATTTAACATATCATTATTGTTAAGACGCATTCTGTAAACGATCAACCAGTCTTCCTTGTAAAATATGCAAAAAGCCAGCCATTTATTAAAAGACAGACAGAGTACGTATGTGTGGATTCACATATGCTTCAAGTCGAATTTTCATTATGTTATTCAGCAGTACTTCCATTAGAAATAACAAATAAGTGCATACAAGTTGGGAAGAACAAGGATGGACTAGTTGTTTTGCCTTTACCAAACGCACATGAGTGTGATTGATGGAAGACCTGGATGAAATGCTGTGGTATTTGTACCTAATACAGCAAGGTTACGTTAAACTTTGATGAACCTTTCAGAACATTTTGTGCAGATTGTGTTTGCCCTGAATTTATTGTATATTTTTTGTTTTATTAAAACTGTAAATCACTAACATTGAAATAGTAGTAAGAAAGGTACTTATATGATTCAGTGGTCAAATAATAAAAAAATAAAACTTTTAATGGACAATTACCTGAGTGTTTTTATTATTTAATGCATTATACTGAAACATGTAACACAACAATCATGAAGTATTTGTGACATTATAAACATATGGTACTTTTTAGCATTCTTAACCTATCGTGTACTGTAAACTGACAGCATTTGTATTCCTCAAAGAAGATTTTAATGAACATATTGCTCTCAATTGATATTGAAATTAGAAAAGCATTTATTAGGAGCTTAAGTAAACATACCCATCATTCTCTTAGCTTGGTTACTTTATATAAATGGACTATTGTTACATCAGCTATACAATGTACAAGTAATTGCTGTACTGATATGACTTAACTCTGTAAACTGCAGTTTTACTAATAACAGTTATTCACGCAGAAAACAACTACAGTACAGTAAGAATTGTGCAGTTTTGCTAACTTATGCACTTTGTTGGAAACTAAATACTGCAGTATTTTCACTAATGCTGTACACTAATTCCATGGTAACTGCATTTCATTCATAGTGTACTTCATTAAAACTGCTTTATACTGCAGTATAACTGCAGTTAATTTCAAAGTAATTGCAGTTATTTTTTGTAAGTGGTCAGAGTGCATGCTAGCTTGTTTCTTAATATGTTTTTTTTTTCTTTTTGCAAGGGTCATTTGGTCCTTTGTACTTTTGATGGTTATATGTAGTTAGCCAAAACATATAGATAGATAGCTATCATGATCTTGCTTGGTGTGTGGCTGACTTATATATATATATATAGTATATATTTGAGGATCTCCAAATCTCCATGAGAAAACTGAAAGACCCTCGGTCTGACTGGACGCATTATCTGATTAAGCGTTTGGAAATGCTGTGGAATTTTGGGAAATGTAGTTCCTGTAGTGAATTTGCTTGACATATCCTATAGGTCTGCTCAGCAACACAGAATATAATGTACTAATTAGTGGGGAACTGCAATATTTCACTGGGGTACTGGAATTGATTTTACCAGCAAAGTGGTTGTGATGATGCCCCTGGTTAGATATAAAACACAAATAAGCACAGGATTAACCACCAGAAACGTGGGAGAAAGAAATAAACTTTTCTCTTCTAAACCATTTCTATATCAGTCTCCTACACGCTTTCGTGCATGTATCCATTTATCACTTCGGTGTAGTTACGAAAGCCGCCTCCATATTTGAACAGTGCTCTGCTTGGAAGGAAAAGACGACCTTTCGCTGACGTCACAGCTGTATCCGGGACGTTTGTGGCGCGCATGTGCAGTGGCTGTGCGTTTCGACCTCTGCCTTGGGTGAGTATGGCGGCTGTGTTGCGTAGCAGAAATTGAATCTTTCTTCATCCTTTGTGTGCAGCGCGTTTTTATTCAGCGCTGGCATCAGAGTTGTTGGTAGACCATTTATTTGTGGTGGGGTGTCGCTTTATTTTTGGAGTACAGCTTTAGATTGTGTATTTGTTCTTAACTTGACGTCTTGTGTACACAGACAGTCTTCGGCTGCTGCTAAAGTCGCTGTAAGCGTTTTAAAATCTTCAGGTTCATCATGTACGCGTGTGCCAAGTTCGTCTCCACTCCCGCTCTGGTGAGTAGTTACTCTAACTCACCGTCTTTATATCGGTTTTCCTCCCTATCCGAACATCTTCGTGCGGCCTTCTGCTTAACCTGAAGCCGGTAGCCGACATGCTAGCGTCCCTGCTAACGTTCATTCATTCATTCAGTTCCCCTTCATCCGCTGAGTACCTGACATGCTGCCGTGGAAACTCAATGCTCGTGGTTTAAGCTTGTGTGACATCGTTGCTCTGTTTGTTTTCCTGACATTTGTTTGTAAGGTTCGCGAAAACGAGCTGATGCTGTCAGTTAAGGTCAAAATCAGGCTACCTAGCTCAGGCTAGCAAGCTAGCAGTCTGCAAAGAGCTCGAGGAACTCAAGGTGAACGTGCTTTCACAAATCCAGGGACGCTCTCTAAAGGAAGAGGAGAAAAAGTCTAATAGTTTGAAGATGAGGGATGACAAGCGAGTTTTAATTTGAACTTTAAGAGAAGGGCATTTTTGTGAATTAGCACTGAAACATCTGCCACCCACTGTCAAATCGATAAGAAAATTTTTGTCCCACAAAGGGGAACTTCTAAGATTAAAGCAGCAAAGCAATGGACAGTGCTGAAGGATCTGTGGGAGTGAGAGGGACAGCACCAATTAGGAAGCTCACTAAGGTCCATAGGGGTTAGGTTATGAACGGCTTTAAACGTTTGTTCTTGATAAAGGTGGATAGTATGAGCAGGTGCTTCTGATCAGCCAATCACAACTTTGATGCATTTAGACGTGTGGTCATGGTAAAAATGACCTGCTGAAATTCAAACCAAGCATCAGAATGGGTAAGAGGGGTTATTTAAGTGACTTGAAGAGTGGCATGGATGTTGGTGCAAGAAGGACTGCTTTGGATGTTGCTCATCTGCTGAAGTTTGGTTGAAGCAGATGGGTTACAGCAGCAGAAGACCATATCTAGTGTGATTAATGTAAACTCAAAACAGGCAACTCCAGATTGAAAAAATGTTGCCTGGACTGGTGAATCCTCTACTTGTGATGGACTGGTGCACCAATCAGATGAAAAAGTGTTAAAACGTTTACAAACATTGTTTGTAAAACATCTGTCAGCACCAAGCTCTAAGCCAGTACTTGTAGGGTGTATGGAATGAAATTGTTGAAATTTTGAGTTTGTCACTGCATGTACTATCCATATTTGCCCTAAAAATACTGAACTGCATAACCTGTGGTGTTCTCTATACAATAATCGGTTGTCCAGAGATTTTAAAGCATTTGCCTACTACCTAACTGTCATAATCAACATGAGTTAGAAAACGTGTTGTAATGTTGGAAATTAAGCAGGCAGTATTCTGTTTGTATGTTAATGGCTGCTGTGGTGCTGTCTTTTTCTTACTCCTATTTCAGATATTTTGTTAGTTTATAAGTTAAACATTATAACATCTCTTATCCAGAACCTGCCTTTCAAATGGCTCTTCGTGTTTCAGCTAGTGAGAACTCAGTACTGGGGAATAAAGTGTCTGCAATTGTTTTTTGTATGCTGTAGTCACTGATCTTTGTGATTCAGGTCCGCTCAGGATCCCGGGCTCTGTACAGACCGGTGTCTGCTGCTGTACTGTCTAGGCCAGAGGTCAAAACAGAGGTGAGTGTATAAACAGCTGAGCAGCCATCCATAGTTTACCCCACCCCGTAGTAGTTGGAGCGTTATACTATCTTGTCATTCTCCAGCCTTATTTAAAGCTTACAAGGGTCTATGGGCTGAGAACCAAAACAAACAAGATTGTGTTGTCTTTTTTTAGAAGCATTGGACTACATTGTCCTTCAAATGCAAGGCTTTATCAAATGTCATAATATTGTTGATTGAACATTAAGTTTGCCAACAGTTGTTGGAACCGTACTTTCTACATCACCTGAGACAGAGCTCTTTGATTCAGAGACTCTGTTTATGCTTGGTCTTTTCATGTGTGTCTTGTGTGGATTACAAGATTTTTAACCACACACATTTGTTTACTAGTGTTCAGTCAGCCAGGTTGAAATGTGACTGCTAAATCCACACGCCATTTAGATCCTTAATGGCACTGCACAGAGTTACGTGAAATGTTAATGTATTGAGATGATTTGTCGCCTCATATCTATGAGCTAACTGTTAAGTATTTATTAAATAATAAATAACCCCCCCACACACACACGCAACAGATTTAGAACCACTCAAATATATTCATTAAACAAAAATTGGAAACTGAATGGGACACAAAGGCCACCAACAAACTTCATGAAATACAACCATAGATTTGACAAGAAACCAAGAACCTACCATGGATGACGTATAGACAGTCATTTACACTAGATGCAAAATCGGCCATTCAAAGATAACTCACCAACACCTGATAATAGAAGAACTCCCACCGACATGTTGAACCTGCTAAACACCATCACTGTGAAACATATTCTAATAGACTGGCCCAAATACAACAAAGAGTGACAAGTACACCTGCCAAAAACCATAAAAGAAATCCTCACCCTAGATAACACAAGAACAGTACTAACCTACCTCGCAGCCATAAAAATTAAAATATAAAATGGACTGAAATTAAAGGACAAGAGAAAATAAACAGACATTAATACAATAATCTTTTTTTGCCATGGAATAACACATCAAATATATGCGTTAAAACCCAGATAGATAGATAGATAAATAAATAAATAAACCCAAACCGACACACAAAAAAAAGTAAAATGACTATGGGTACCACAGAGGAGAGGAAACGGGGGGACAAATGCGAGATAAATGCCATGTTTTTACTGATCCTTATGTTTTGTGCCAAGTATGTAAAGACTGCCAGTGAAGAGGCAGACTGAAAATACAGGTGCTGCTTCTTTAGTACCAGAAGTGATGGTGAATAAAATAGCATTGCAATTTCGCTATCAGAAATATTTTGTTGTGGTGTGGAAGTTGTCGCTATCATGCACAATGTTACCACTGCACCACCCACTTCCTGTGTTGTTTACAGTCTTTTTTTTTAATGGTCAGGATTTGATTATTATTCCTTTATTCTAAAATGAAGGCACTAGCCTTGGGCAGTCCTGTTTAGAAGTAGATTCTTTTAAAAGTGATTGATTAAAACTTTTGTTTCGATAAGTAGTTACATAATGGCAAGTCCAAACTGCTAATAAACAGTCCCACTTGTGTATCTTCTTAAATGGGTTGTGCAGTTAGATTTAAAGTCAACATAAATACATTGTGTTCATTTAGTGGGGCTCATCCCTATACAGTCTTGATACACAAGTGCAGTAAATGACCTGACACTGTTTAAATGCGGACTCTTGATGAGACTTGAAATAAGTTCACATTTAATTTTTTTTTTCTCTACTTTTACTTATTATTTAACAAATGAATGGCTTTAACAAATTAAGGTTTTTGACCATTGCTTTGAGGCAGGTGAGACAACTCTTGTCTTCATCTGAATTATCTCAATTTTTTATCTGTCCTAATCTCTGCATGATGCCTGGGGAATTCTCGCTGGCCAAGATTGGACTCACTGAGATTATAGCCTTCAGCTGCACTGTAAAGTTTATTACGTTGTTATATCTAACAGTAACTCTACTAAACCCCGTTGAGTTATTGGAGCATTTTAACCATTAAAAACAAGCTATGCAGAAAGATGTCTAGGACTGCATCTATACTTCTAACAGAAATTAGGGAATATTTCAAAATTAAACATGTCCTAATTAAATATCCCCTTATTTTTTGTGAGCAGTATGTATTTTGTCAGGTCATATTTAGCAAATTAGTAGCCAATCCTATTAAAATACAATAACGTTACCAGTGTAAGATAGTTTGGTACAGTGTGAACATAACTGGAGCAAGTTGTTTGGCCAGCCACCTTGTAATAGTATGCTTTGTTCACTATACCGATTACAATATGTAGACAAGTTAGTTTTCCAAACAGTAAGTGAAGCTTGTTTTTAGAATATTTTTAAACGTTGTAGTAAAAGCAAACTAAAAATACCAGAGGACATAATTTTGTGCACTGGATGTCAAAGATGCACATAATATCCCAAGACGCCAAAGGAATCAAGTCCAAACTATATATCTAGTTTTAATTTTTTATTTTTTAATTGTTTTTTTAAATTTATTTATTTATTTATTTATTTATTTTTTTTTTGCATAATGACAATTGTATGTTACCCAGTTTCCTGGGTCCTTTTCATTTTTTTTTTTAATGATAAGGTTATATGAGTCGCATAAAACTGGAACTTTATCAACTAACTAGTGTTACAGCAAAAGACAGCTCTATACTGTATTATATTGCCTTTGTGTACACTTGCTATGTCTGTTGAATGCCCTATTTAATTAGGTAAAAAAAAAGGTTATATTCCTAATAGTTAAATCATTCGCTAGCTTGCAAGCATACAGAATTGAAGTAAAAACAAGGATCAAATGCTCATCATGAACCCAACTTAACATGGTTTAATGTACTAGAACAATTACCTAAGGACACTAAACTTCTATTGCGACGTAGTCTCTGATCCAGAAGAAATCATTTTCCTGTAAGGCGTTTTGTCTTCGCAGTTGTGTCCAAGTAAGAAAAAATAACTTGATGGAAAGGGAATTGTTTTTGTTTTAGGTCTTTTACTTAGAACAGGCATACAAGGAAAGAGCAATGCTTAACCCATTAAAAACCATGATCCCCATTCAGGGATCGGGTGCTTTAACTCGCCTACTGATGGGATGGGATGGGATTGGATGTAGGCGGACAGAATTAAAGTAAAAAAATGTTCAGAAAAACTTCTAATTTGGCAGGTAATGTAAAAATGAGTCTATTGCCTTTTGGATCACATGATTATCATTTCAGTGGTAGAGATTATATATATATAACCAGTAGTAATTGAGAACATTTGATTTATTGTCATTATTTTCAAATTGAAACCTGGAAACAAGCAGAACTTAAACTTAAATATTGTGCAAGCTGTGAAAATATGAACTGTCCTTGTGTTTTCTTCAGCTGTATGCTATATGACAGGGAAATTAACATGATCTGTGAACTTTAGTGTTTTGATTTCCCTCCTTAGGCTACAGCTGCTCTGCTGCCCCAGACCCCTCTCAGCCAGGTGTGTCTGCGAAGCTTCCAGACCAGTGCAATGAGCCGTGACATCGACACTGCCGCCAAGTTCATTGGTGCTGGAGCTGCCACCGTTGGTGTGGCTGGATCTGGTGCTGGAATTGGGACTGTGTTCGGTAGTCTCATCATCGGATATGCCAGGTAAGGACCAGTGGTCGACCGTTTTGGGTTTTTTATGGCTGATGTTTAAAGAGCAGGGGGATAAATGTAAAAAATAATAACAGCAAATGCAAGTTTTATTGCACTTAACAGCAACATTTATTACCAGATAACAACATCGTCTTGTTTTGGGGGGAGAAAATGTATAAATACTTGCAGAAGATTGTTAAAGCGGTGCACATGGTAGCAGCATGTTTTAGTCTCAGTTAAGAGCAGAAAGTTATAATGCTGAAAACAATCTTTTCATAAATGGCCACACCCCCTCAGTGTTTTCTCAGCATCTCTTAGCTTTTAGTGAATTGACATCTATTGTAGTCAAGGCTTTCATTGCTTAATAAGCATTGACGGTAATTCTCTCATCTTTCCAGGAATCCATCTCTGAAACAGCAGCTTTTCTCTTATGCCATTCTGGGATTTGCTCTGTCTGAAGCTATGGGTCTCTTCTGTCTGATGGTCGCTTTCCTCATCCTGTTCGCCATGTGAAAACTCACTACCAGTGAGCATGTATGCCGTACACAGTTGATTTTACAGTTGTTATCAAACTCAGCTCTTACTGTCCTTGTAGAAATAATGTGCATTTTGATGTCCCATCTATCAAAAGGTAATGTATTATAACAAGCAATTTCAAAATTAAAATGTTTATTTGAACTATTAAGGACAACTGTAATTTTTGTAATTTGTAACTCATTGTTCCACCCCATCAATGACAATGGTGCTCACTAGAACGTCAATCATGAAGACCCCTGGCAAAAACTTGGGAATTTTGATAGCACATTGTGTACATCATGACTGGGGAAGTGGTTATTTTGGGTCCATAATTGTAGCGGTTTTTCTCCCGGTGGATAAGGAACGTATAATGCAGTTGGTCAAAAGCCAGTAAACATTTGCTTTTGTAAATTGCGTTAAATAAATATACTCCTGTTTATGGAAAGCTTACTGTTTGTTTATTTACTGCTTGCTCTGTCTGTTAGACTAAGACCTGGGAACTGTCAGCACTGATGCTAGAGATTTCCTGTGCTTAATCTTTGTTCTTCTGTATCCAGCACATCTGCCCTGTATGATGGGATGCTTCCTACTGACTGCTTTTTAACTGGAGTGCGTTTAGTGGATTGTTTATATCCCATATGGTGTTTTAGATCCAACTGTATCTTTAAGAATTATACATGGGGTGCTCAGGTGGCACAGCAGCAATTTGCTCTTTTATCAAAGGAGACCTAGGTTCTGCTTCCAGCGCCGTGTTCAGATCAGGGTGCCTTTCCTGATATCTTAGCTGTTTATGGACCATTTTAAGAATGACGTAATGACATATAGTTTCTTATAATTATACCACAAAAAATATAATTAGAAGAATAGTTGTTATAAAAACTAATGACTGTTACTGATATAAGAAAGTAAGTTGTTTCGCTGGAATTAAATTATTAAAACCTGTAATAAAATATAGCACTTTACTGTTGTGCTAAGAACTGAACTAATGGCGTTCATAAATGGAGCCTGTAATGCAACTTACTACACCATGATGCATAAAGTCAATGTTGTACTGGGAACTAAATAATTCAAGTTAGTGGATTTTGTTTGCTGTATTGGATGTAGTGATGCAATAAAAAACTTAAAAATAGATGTTAATTGTCAGCATATATGCAGAATTATAAAAAAAAAAAAAAAAAGTTTGAGCTACATTGTATACAAGGGAATTCAGGAAATGCTCATAACTTTATTAACATTCTCAAGTATGAGGTTATGAAGCCACAGCTGGCCGTATCTGAGGAAACAATGACCAAGCAGTGTTCGTGTTACACAGTGAAACCCTAAGATCTAAATTTACCCTGTCTGAAAATTATTCAGTGATAGCATTTTCAATTATTTGTATGGGAATTTTTTTGATCTTGTTCCTGTCTTTGCGAAACCCCACCTACTTGCCTGTCAGTCTAATGAAGTGGAACCAGGGAATTGGTCCATCTGTTTTGTGTATTTGGACGGCTTTGCTACTGACAAGAGCAAGGTCTCATCATGTATGTTGTGTGAATTCACTTTCTACAGTATCATGTCTGGTGTTTTGAATAAAGTGTGATGGTTAGGTCACTCCTCAAAGAGGCAACTCACTTGGACACACGTTTGGCTTCCAAACTCCACTGGAGATTATTTTTCTTGTTTTAAATTATACCAAACTGTAGCTTCTTATTGATTTAAACAACAAATTGAAAAATCACCTTCACAGTGGAAAAAATACAAGTGATATACGTTTTGTACCTTAAATATGCATTGGTCCTTTTCCTTGCTGAACACCACCACCAACCACCAGAGAAGCTTGGCTGCATTATTCTTTGTTCCAAAAAAGTATTTAATGTGTATATAATTTGGCTGGCTGTTCTAGGATGCTCATGCCAAAACCTCTGAAGCAGCCCATCCACTTGGCTTTATCTTACCGGATTGTCGTTAGGAGTTACGTCATCAGTGCATCAGAATACAAGGCCATGTGTATTACAACTTTAGTGTAGTTACATGTAAATTATTGGAATTGTTTGCAACGCTGTCACTGCACTTAGTATGTAGTTTATTCTACACCTGTGATTGCCTTTATGTTGTGTGCTAATGTATTGAGTGGTCACTAGATTGTTGGCTATTCTGGCTGAGAAAGACCGGTATATAATTTTACATTTGGTGGACAGAGCCTTTTCAAATACTCTTTTTATAGACCGCAAAAGCATCAGGGAGGCATCTGTGACTGTGTAGTGCCTGTTGCTGCATACAGCAATTCATGAGAGCCAACATTTGAGCATTGGACTGTACTTCCTTGTTTGAAGGCAGATGTAAGATTAAGCAACCTTGTGTGGGGTTTGGTGACCCCGTTTGGAGTGTATCTCTGCCTGCACCAGTTCCAGGATAAACACTGGGGGTAAAATTGGATGCTTTGAAAAGCATAGTTAAGTGGTCTTGACCATAAGTTAGGCCTGAGTACTTCAGGTAATTTGTACATCACATACTTAATATTAACATGCCTGTTAAGTTTTGTCAGTTAATGATTTGGGTGTGGCACATCTTTTAAGAGAAGCAATGGTCTAACTCAACCCCGAATTCTGCCTGTGTGACGTTTGTACATACTCCAGGTTCCTTTCACATTCCAAAGATTTTCCAGTGTTTGGCTGCATTCTTGAGGTGGTAGCCAAGCTAAACATTGATAGAAGATGTGAGTATGGACTAATGATGGCAGGGTAGATCTGCACCATCTATGCCATGGTCCTGTTGAATGTCTTGTAAATTGTTTTTCATTATAACACTTGTTAACATGTTTGTAAAGCATTTTAAGTTTTCGCTGGGAAAACTGGTACTCTGTCCAGTATGTGTTCCTGTTTTCTGTCCTGGGTAAGCAGTGACTGAAAAATCTATTTTGGAGGGGGGAGGTTGTTGACTGCCCTTTATAGTTTTACACATTGTGCACCCTGGTCAAATTGTCTTATTCAAGCTTCTGTAGGAAACAAACATAAATGTTACATGCAAACTACAAAACAACTACAATTCATTTATCATGTTTTTCACTGGTAATCTTTCTGAAGTTTGTAGGCCCTACTACATGACAAACAATTTGCTGCTTGGTGCAGTACCTTTATAGAAAACCAACAGACTCAGCTTTTATAATATGCATGCTCTTGAGTCTGTATTTGAATAATGAATTGAAAGGGTGTTTTCAAAATAAGTATGGAGTTCAATTAGTGAAGTCAATCATTCAGTGAAGAAACACGTGTGAATCAGCCAACACATTTCTCCTTGAAAGCATAACAAATATGGACCGTTTGAGACATTATTCAGAATAACACCGTACTTTGATAAAAATGTTGATAGAAGAGGGTAAAACTTATAAAGAAGTGCAGACAATCATAGGCCGTTCAGCTAAAATGATCTCCAATGCTTTAACATGGAAAGCAAAACCAGAGAGACGTGGAAGGAAATTACCATTATTTCGATTACCATTTGAAATGGCTCGTCGAATAGCCAAAATGGTTAATCCAATGATTGTGATATGGGCATGTTTCTGTTACTATTTACCAAGAATCATGGACCAGTTTGTATTTATCAAAATACTTGGAGGTCATGTTGCCTTGCGCTGAAGAGGCAATGCCCTTGAAATGAGTGTTTCAACAAGACAAGGACACTAAATACACCAGTAAAAGAGCAAAAGCTTGGTTTGAGTCCAACATAATTGAGGTTATGGAGTGTCCAGCTCAATTAAAATAATATTAAAGTAAAAGACTGGAAAAACTTCTAGGACAACTTTAGACTGGTATGGTGTGCAAACATAACTGCCAACGAGATGCGGCAGGGTAGGCAGAAAATATACTGTAGTATTTCTCAAGAACACCTTGCCATGTTAAGCATGGCGTGGTGATTCTCATGTTTTATGCACGTTAGGAGAGATTATCTTCATGTATGGCAGCAGCTTGTTTTTGGCAGCCAGTGGAACGGCAACGAAATATAAAAAGTGAGAATGCAAAAATATACTAGAACATTATTCTTGCAGTTTAGCAGGAATCAAAGATGAATGTTTTTGAATAGTCTTCACAGTCCTCATGCTTTAATATTTTTGTAAATTAGCATTAAGGCTGTGACCTGGCATGGCATGCTTCCCAAAAGCATATACCTTACATTAGCAACTTGCACACAGTAATTGGAGTGATGCAGTTGTGAAGCCACTATGCTTTTTTGAAACACACTCTTGGAAAAAGCCTAATTTAATTAAGGAATATGTATGCGATATAAAGTCTGCTTGTTTAAAAAAAAATGTTTGTTGGTTTGCTGATTACTGTGAACATACAATTTACTTAACCATCTAACTTGTTTCATGCCAGCCTTGTAGTGGTTTAGCTGGTGAATTTAAATAGTCCTCCTTGTTGATACCAGGTTTTAAAAACAAAACATATGCTGCTCGTTTTGAAGCAAGGTGCTGTGATGTGGCCCTCAAGAAGTGATGGGTGAAGCCCTTCCCTAGCATGTCAATTAGTGGATTAAAACCCCACATCTAAAAATCTAAAATACTGACTCACAACGATCCTTACCAATTGAAGAATTAGCACTTACAGTATATGTCTCACAGACAGGTTTAGTTATTTTTTTTCTGAATAGTACACACAGTTTCTGTTTGTTTTACACATGCAGTCCATGAAAGCCTTGGTCATTAGCAGATGACTTAAACAATGAGCAGTTACTGGGATACTGACCAACATGTTGAGGGTTCAACAGAAACACTTCTAAGCTGTCTCTATTGGGCCCTTGAGGAAAGTTTGGACTGTAAGCCTGTCAGCTGTAGCGGTTAAGGCACTGGACTCTGGACCTGACGGTCCTGGGTTTAAATCCCATCTCTGCCAAGCTGCCACAGTTGGGTCCTTAAGCAAGACCCTTAACCCACCATAGTTTGAATTGTAAGACTGTATAAGTTGTAAGTCACTCTGGATAAGGGAGTCTAATAAATGCTGTTAATATATAATATAAATGCAAGATCACTCTTGAGCATCTAAATAAGGGATTAAGGTAGTCTAGGAGGTAAGGTACTGGACTGTTTACCACTTGCTTGGATTGTAAAGCTGTGTCACTTGCGCCACAGTGCTGCAGCTCACTTTCAGATTGTTGGTTATCTCTCTGATAGCCTAGGCCATCTTCATGTAGAGCAACAATTCTTTTTTTCAGATCAGATCAGAGAGAGTCCTTTGCCATGAGGAGCCATGTTGAACTTCAAGTGATGAGTAGAAGAGTGTGAGAGAGTGATAGCCCCAAATTTAACGCCATTCACACCTAAGACATTGTAACATTGTGTTACATGGTATCGGGGAGGGAAACGGCTAATTGGAAACAATTTGGGGTGTATTCACTTTTGTTGCCAGTGGTTTAGACATCAATGGCTGTGTGTTAAGTTATTATACAAGCTGTAGACCGACTATTTTACATTGTATCAGTGTCACATTTTTTAGTGTTTTCCCATGATATAAAATATTACAAAAATGAGAGCTGTGTACTCACTTTTGTGAGATACTGTACATAAAAGCAATGTTTATGTAGTACGAGGAACATAACTAAATAATTCAAGTTAGTATATTTTTTGTTTGTGTATTGGATGTAGTGTATGAGATCCAATAACATTTTAAAACAGATGTTCATTTTCAGCAAATAGGCTATGTACCATATATGCTGTTGCCCTGCACAGAACCAAATTAAAGAACAAATTTAAGAACTATGTTGTTAACTAGACACTCGTAAATGTATTAATGTTCAAGATCTTAAAGTACAAGGTTATGAAGCCACAACTGGCCTTATCTGAGGAAAGGAAGGCAGAGCAGGGTGTGTCACATATTCAAACCTGAAGATTGAAAAAAAAAATGATTCATTCAGTGAGCCTCTTTTCAATTATTTCATGGGGACTGTGATGGTCTAACAGTTACTGTCCTGAACTGTGGACCAGAAGGTCAGGGGGTTCAAATCCCACCTCTGCCAGTCTGCCATTGTTGGTTCCCTGAGCAAGACCCTTTACATTAAGTTGCTTGTAAAGGTGTCACTTCCAAGTCGCTCTGAAAAACGTCCTGCTATTGACTAAATGTAATTAAACGTAAACATGAGTGAAGCTTGACTGACCTATCGGTTAAAGCACTGTGGTGATTTATAAAAATGAGACTGTAGCGTTTCACGCAGCGAGGGAAGCTGCGCTCTAACCGTCTACCGTAAAGTACAGTATAGCAGTTTGCCACCGTTGGATTAGAAAACGGCTGTTTTGTGTATACTAATTGTGCGCTGCTTAAGGTAAAAACTAAACATGGAGAGAGAGCGTTTAGCTTTTATGCTGCTCTTAAATGGAACCAGTTGACAGAGAGCGTAAGAAGAGCTCCAACACTAGACACCTTTAAAACCAGGCTAAAAACCTTCATGTTTGAGCAGGCCTTCAGCTCAGTTTAAAACACTGTGAAGCGCCGCACACTTTTTCCCCCCTGTAACAGCACTTTTATTCTAATTCTTTTCTTGTATTAAATGTATTCTTCGAATGATTTTTGAATCATGATTTATTAATTTTGCTCAACTTTGAATCATATTTTATTCATGCTCTATTCTTACTTTATTTTCATTCCCATTTTTATTGTTATTCTTTTAAATGTTTCTTCATTTGACTTGTCTTTTCAAATTTGTAAAGCACTTTGAATGACCGTTGTGTATGAAAGGTGCTATATAAATAAACTTGCCTTGCAGCAAATGAGACCAACCAGTTAAGCGATACATACTATATACACAGGTGATTAATTCAACAAATACTGCAGAACGATTCCATCGTAGGTTTAAATATTGATCAGGTGTGTATACACCCTACATTAGTCGTGTAGGGTCATTGTTAGTTGGAACGTCACTCGCAGCACGAAAGTCTCGCGAGATCGCAACGCTCTCGGTAAGCTTGGGCAGTGAGGGTTGTGCCTGTGGGTAAGTAATTGCATCAATTAACAGCGTTATGTTTGTAAACATAGCAGTTGCTAACGCGATAGTTTTGTGCCACAATTACTTGCTGCTCCGTGACACTTGTATAGCTTAAAACAGCTTCGCTGCAATTGTGGCCATGGCTACACAGCTAGCTGTTATGGCAAAGGAATGGGTGGTACAGCTAATGTCAGCTAGCAGACTGTAAACAAGCTGAGCTGTATTGTTATCATCGACACGCGTAGCATTCCAAAGGACACGAGCAATTCTACACAGTTGTCGCTCAACGCTATTTAACGTCGGTTTAAATTCAACAAAAACCGATTTACCGTCATATTTACAAGTCATGTTAGTAATACCAACAATAGAATATGTTGGCATTGTTGCTAGCTAGCTAGCTAGCTAGTTAGTCCCCAACTAGATAGTGGGTGTTTACACAGTCACGTGAATCTTTTTTTATGCTGCTTATACATTGAATCGAAACTTGCAAAGACATCCAGCTTTCTGTCAGGTGCAGATTACTTTATTTTGGGTGAACGGGAGCGTAGAAAATTAAAGATCACACAACCATTGATCAGTGTAAACACTCCTATATGGCCCGTACAGCTTCTGATCTCAGGTTGTAGCTACACAGGAATGTGATGTGTGTTGCACAAGAATGAAATGCATTTTTTCAGTTCTTACTGCCTAGGTATAGTTCATGCACAATGTTCCATTCCATGCCTGTCACCTGGCTGACGTTGTACCTGACCCTCGGCTGACGGGTCCACAAGATGAGAACTGTAGTCTGTAGCCTTTTCTTAACTTCTCCTGCTGCAGTCCATCTGCTTCAGGGTTTGATGTGCTGTGCATTCAGAGATGCTCTTATACATATCTCGGTTGTAAGGAGTGCTTACTGTATATCAGCTCCAACGAATGTGGCCATTCTCTGTTGACTTTTGGCATCAACAAGGCATTTTCAGACAGAGATCTGCCACTAATTCTGTCTAGCACCAACAACCATGCATCTTTGAAAGGCGCTTAAATCACCTTTCTTCCCCTTGATCGGTTTGAAATCACTCCCCTGCGTTTTGCAGTGTGGCATAGATTGTTATTATACTGAGTATATTGTTTTCATGGAGTGTATGTATGGTGCTTGGTTCGCAACAATGTTCATAAAGGTTGTATGTGTCAAAGTAAAATCCGCATGAATGACAGGGCAGCAGGTTTCCTAACAGAATCTCGACTCATTTCAGCTAAAACTACTGTGCTCAGAAAAATGAGGGTGTATTTCAAAATTAAATACAGTCGATTCCGGTTAATGGGACCAGCCACTTATTCGGACCAAATCCTAAAGTACCGAAACAAATCCTATT
>JAVSBV010000121.1:3169931-3186834 GCA_033117975.1 Parotocinclus spilosoma
TTTAATAAACATTTAATATGTTACATAGCATGTCCCATCTTGTAACATAGGGCATGTTCGTTTAATCGGACCAGCCGATTACCAGAAAATACAGGGAATTTTTATGCAGTACTTTAAAAAAAAAGTAATCTGCTATCGTGATAAGTATTTAGCGTGACCTCACCTTACACTCGAGCAATAACAGAGCAGCCTCATCAGGATGCCAAGTTGGATCTGAAGAAGCTTTATTAAGAAGGGTCTTTTTGGAATGGTAACAACAAAAAAAAACATTTCTTGCTAAAAAAAAAAAGGCTAAGATATCCAAAAGCTCACATACATTGGCATGAAGATCAATGAAAGAGTATTATAAAGTGACAAATGCAAGTTTGAGATTTTTGGGTCCAGTCATTACCAGTATGTGTTGTAGATGGTTATTAAAGCATTGCTAAAACTACATATCAAATGGTGGTCTATGATTTTTGCAGTGTGTTTGCCTGTCTCCTGTGAATTCTGGAGATGAGCCCAGGATAAGTATAGTTAAAACACGAAAAATATCTATAGAGGTAAATGTGTTATAGTAAAAAAAAATAATAGATGCCCTAACATTACTGTGTACATGTCATTTCAAATGAGAATTTCCCACTTATTATCCTTTTCTCTGATACTGATGTATTAATTGTAAAATTCGGTTTCAAATGATGTTTGTGTGTGGATGTTAAATGGGCCATGGACTATGAAACTGGAAACTAAGTCAACCTGTGTTTATTTATCTCCATATGTTACAGTGACACATTGTTTTGTTAATGACACTAAAGCTACATTGCATGAATTGTAAAAATGTCATGACCAATGCATGGGTATATACACTCTTCACAAAAATAAGGGGATATATGATCCTGTCCATGCCTTATCACTGTCAGTGTGTTTTGGCAGTCTTGGGTGACCATACATTCTACTGAACAGTCAACGTGTGGCACTCTCGTCCAGTTTGACACTATTCTGTTCACCCCCGTAAATATGTCTACTCAATCACGATAATTGAGTTTGCATCTCATTTGCATAATCAAACAATTTTCTTTTCTGATTTTGTTTAATGAAATAAAATCAAATGCTTTCTTTTCTAATTGCTGTATCCAAAATAGACCTGAATTCACTAAACCATTTAAGAGAGAGAGAACTGGAACTAAACCCTATTTATGAGATAACAACTGGAGTATATACCCAGTAAGATGAATATTTAACATTAGGACAGACTTTTTTTTATTGCTTGTTTTGTGGATCTGCCGACGATCATATTTTTATAATATATATATTTTTTATTTTATTTTATATTTTACGAATATTTTTATTTCTTCCTCCTTCCTTGTATTGATTTCACATAGTCCTCGAGAAATTGTGCGAAAGTGCTGAAAAATAAAGATTTTACTCCTCAGTAGATTCTTAAGTAGGGAAATCCGAGGAACAAGCAATTAAAAAAAGTCTGGATTTAAAAAGGTATGGCGACTTTTTGGGAGCTCTGTTTTAGAGTCACAATAAGTCACAAGTCATAAGTCACAATAAAATGTTGGGATGTTTTGTCTCTGCATAGAAACTTAAGGCAGCTCTTAGTCAGCAGATGACCAATGGAGATGCTGAGCAAGGCAGAACTTCCAGCCAGACTCCACCTCCAGTCCCACCACCAGTTCCACCTGCAGCCGAGGAGACACGTCCACGGTCACTACAGCAGCCTGCCACCTCAACTACAGAAACACCTGTGCGTAGTAGCTTTGTTTATGTGAGCGTGCTTCAGGGAAACAGTTCAGTCGTAGTACAGAAAGCTTTACTGAATCACACACAATCAGGTTACAATTTAGCATTTTCATCCAAGTAATACATATCATTAGTTTTACATGTTACATATGCAACTCAACCTGCCCATTGGCTTCTTATTTAAAACTGCACTACCCAGCTTATTGAAGAGTGAATGTTTATTGTATTGTTTTCAGTACAATACTGATATAAGAACTGTTAAATATGGACTACAGCCTGCTCCAGATCTGACATCATTTTAAGATTTAATCGGGTCAGCTTTGTTGTCAATTAATGCGCAATGTCTCTGGTGGAGTAACAGCTGGCTTTGACTTTGAGTCTTTGTCTTATGATCTTGTGGAAGATTTATGTTGTCAATTAACACCCAAGGGCTCTGTTACTTTGTAGCTGAGTAGCTGATTCGTAATTATATTGAATCAAAATATGGGAATGAATTAAGTGCTATGTGTACTCTTGTCTGTAGGCATCGCCAGCCCCTCCTTCACAGCACACCCCAAGTACAGGTGGACGGCGGCGCCGGTCGACCGCTGAAGACCCTGATGAAAAGAGACGGAAGTTCCTGGAGAGAAATCGAGCAGCAGCATCTCGCTGCCGACAGAAAAGAAAAGTGTGGGTACAGAGTCTGGAGAAGAAAGCCGAGGATCTGAGCTCCATGAATGGACAGCTACAGGTACACTAAACGCTGCAGTTGTTCTTGCACACAAGCAGTAAAGTAGAGAAGAATATAGTTAAGTAAAGTCAAATGAATGAATAATTGACTGCACACAATTTACAATAGGAAATGATTATCTAGAGAGTTATGGTAATGCTGATTAAATCATACATTAAGTATTTGTTCAGTAATCCTTGCATACTGTGGGTACCCATAATGTTCAAATATTCAGATATTTTCAGTTGACTGCCTCTAATTAAATGTATCATGCATTCATTATTGCACCTGCAATAACTGCTATTGCTTGATGCATATTATAAAACTGAAACATTTATATGAGCTTAAATTTAATGGTAGTTTATGAAGCTTTAAATAAGCAATAACACAGACTGTATTTCTATTTAATATATTCCCGCAGTGTTAAAAAGGTAACACATTTAGTTTGTTTTGTTCGTAATATGAATTAAAATGGGTTATTTTTGCTCTTTTATTGTAAAATGAAAATAATTTAACATTTATAAATATTTTTGATTGTGGAAGTATTTAAGGTCTTCATGCCTTGATTCTGTGAAATATTCATAGTTTTGGCTGTATTTAAACTGGTTCACTATTTCCTACATTCTACATTATATTTTATATATTATATGCTATTTATAGAGCACTGTTAACCTACAAGAAACAGAACTGAGGTGGTAAGTGACTCCTTAATATTTCACATAAGAGCACACATGCTCTCCATCGCCGAGTTATTAGCTTTGCTCATGATGTTTTTTACAATCAATGTTTCTTATTGGGTTTGATTTCCTATACTTAATAAAAAATTTGTGTTTTGCATTGAAAAAGCACAATACTGGTAGTTGTGATGCTTTGGCAAACAAAAGAAAATACAGTAATGAAAACATAAGTAAATTATTAAAAAGTAATAAATGAATTATGTTTAAAGGTAAATGGCTTCAATGATAATGTAGTGCTACTATAAAGGAAAATCTGTTTCTTTAGGGTCAAATAGCAGCTAGCAAAAAAAGAAAGGTTTATGTCGTCTGACAGCCTTACTAAATTTGCAAAATAAGCAACTTTGGTTTCTAGGTTAGGTGTTTATCCAACCACTTGTCAGCAGTTTATACACTTTATGGGAAATGCTGAAATTAACTTTGTAAGTAGCTACTAAATAGTAGAAGAACACAATACTTTTAATGGCAGCTAAGGATTAAAGATGGTAGTGTCAGCATGTGCCAATGGTGAGATTAGCTACTAACTGGCTATTAAACCTAGCCTAGCGATTATTACCCATGTTCTTAATATACACAATGAAGTAGCTGGTCCTAACAACAATATAGTATATACAACAATATAGTATACACAATATACAACAATATAATATAAGTGCAAAGAACACCTAAATGTATTAAATAAAACAAAGAACATTTTGATCAGAAGGGAGTCTTTGTGTGACTTTTGAATAGGAAAAAATATATTTAGATAAGAGACAGATGATTAGGGGGTAGAGAACAACAACAATAATAATAATAATAATAGGCATTTTTTTATTATTATTGCTAGTATAAATATTGTATTTGTAATAATATTGTTACTGATCATAATAAAATGGTTGTGCACATAATATTTAATAACAACAATAATAATTGCAATTATTATTATTATATTAATAATAATTGTTAGTATTCATCATAACAAATTATTTAACATTTTAAAAAGTGAAATCAATACATTTTCAATCCTATACTGCTCTCACTTATGCTGATCTTTTTTCTTAATTTTGGTGCTGTCGTTAGTGCTAATATGTTCTTACTGTGAAGACATTTTCTTGACATAATGACGAAATTGTTAATGAATATTAAGAAATGTTTTATGACAGCTATCGTGTGTGTGTGTGGGGGGGGGGTTTGTGAGAGAGAGAGAGAGGGAAAGGGAGAGAGAGAGATAAGCGTCCTGCATTGATACATCCTTGTCAATAAAGACATTTCCTCCAGATGTCATCGGCACACAAGCGTGTCGTCTCTTCTGTCTGTGCATTTAAGAGCTGGCCCTGGAACTCTCCCAGGGAAACCCGTCTCTTTGAACCGCCATTTTGCGGCAGGTAATTAGGATCCGCTCCTGACAAGTTCGAAACAGTTCACGTAACTGTTGTCTCTGCTGATAGGGACGCACTAAGCTACGAGGCGACGTGTTCCAGACAATTTAATGAGATGTGCCGCTGTTTATTTGCATGCTGTCTGTCCTGTTTGTCCATTAAAGGGAGGGGTCTCCAGGGGAGTGGGTGGAGGAGGAGAAAACGAGTGTAATTAATTTGTGATGGAGAGTCTGGCGGTGGCTGCCTATGAAATTGTTGCAACTCTGCACAGGGTTAAACGAAAGAAGGAAAGAACGCGGACAGATGACAGGAGGTGGGGCGAGATACAGACATGGCAGGGAAGAAGGGTTGTAAAACAGTAAGGGTTTTTGCGGACACTGGTTGTACAACAAGAGTGTGTACATTTCTATGCAGTATGCTAATCAGTGCCATTAGGGTGTTGTAATGTTCTCTGCCTGTCCCATTAGTTGTGCTGATCAGTGTACAGAGCTCTAATGATGGGCGATTACTTTGACAGCATCCATAACGGGATCTTTAACGAGGTGTGGGCACCAGCCGGCCAGTATGCTGCACATGGACTGTGTGTATTTTCCATTTATGTGAGCAAAAACACTAGAAACAAATGGTGTATTTTGTCTTTCGTCTCCAAATCTGTTAAGCTGTTTTAAAAGTACTAAGATGGTGTTAGGAAAGAACCCAGTCACTTAACAGATACATTTGGACCCGATTTCATACTGACGGCTCAATTGTTACTTTTGAAAGCGTCTACGTTCATCCCTGGAATTCCCCCACTCATTTTAATAACTGTGCATTTTTGTCACAAGTAATTACGTGCATGATGCCAAGATGATATCCCGCTCTCCCGTTTTGACTGTAGAAAGGTTTTATGAGCAGAAGAGAGACAGAGGTGGCTGGGTGGTGGTAAAAAGGTGAAATATGGCAGCTCCAGTGTGAGTGCAGCAGCCACAGCGCTGGTCGTAATAGGATGTGGCATTGCGTGTGGTGAGGAGATCCATGGCTCAACCAGCTGTGTTTAAATCTGTTCCTCGCCAGCCTTGCCATGCCAGCACTTCCAAACCCTAACAGATGGAATCAAGTAAATTGGCTGCTTCTTAGCTGAATAGATTAAAGCGCCAGCCGTGTTTTAGAGAATGGGAGAAAGCACTTAAATCTGCCATGGAGTGGTTCCCCCTCCTCACATGCTCGTGTTCCTCTAAATCCCCTTAAAGTCACCTTCACTGTTAAACGGGCCAATTTTTGACACACGCTGCATAGCATCCCATGGGAGCAGTAAGAGGAGAGTAAATCTTGGCAGAATGAGGCGTAGATTTCTGCTGATGAAAGGAATAACTCTGCTCTTTTCCTCTCTCCTCATTCTCTCCACGCTTCTCTTTAAGAGTAACGACGCAATCATTCCCTTAGTTAAATAAAAATAGGGTAAAGCTACACTGATCTAAATTTTAAAGTTCTGTTGTTTATCTGATTCAACATAGGTGTAGCGTACTATTATAACTTAGTTAAAAGTAGTTTTTTTTCCAGCTGTTTTATTCTTAGCTGATTTGTGACTTCTTGTACAGCAGTCTTCATGCCTTCACAGCAGTAGAAATGTACATTTTCTCAGCTTTTTGTTCTGACTCAGTTCTCTGAAGTGTCTGAGCACATTTTGAATAAGATTAATGATAATGCATTTCAAACGCTTTTTTGGATTTGATTCAATTTTAAGCTATTTATATGGCACTCACAGCTGCAATTTGCCCAGCCACTACTTGGGTGGACCAGGTTGTCAGATGGGTCATCACACATGCACGATTAACCTTATTTGATGTAGGGAAGAAGGGAAGATAATTAGTCAGTTAAGTGATAGTGACCCCCTGCCTGGCCCTGTGAAGGACTGGATCCTTGCCACGGTCACCTTAGGCCTGCTCAGTTTGGGATAGGGATTTTAAGACAACAATGTTGTAAAGCTGCTTTGAGAAAAAGTTCAATTGTTAAAAGCGCTATATAAATAAATATGATTTCTTTTTTTTCTCTTCCCCAACCTTGCTAGTACTATGTTGTACCCCTTTTTGACTTAAAAACTTCCTGCTGGGTATAGATTCAACAAGGTACTGGAAGAATTCCTCAATGAGTGTGGCCCATATTAACATGATCACATCACACAGTTGCTACAGTTTGTCATCTGGTTTGATGTTACTGAACCAACCACTTAAAATGTCACTACAAAAATCTAGAGTCCTCAGACCAGGCTGTGTTTTTCCACTGTTGTATTGCCCAATTTTGGTGAGTAAATGTAAATTGTAGCTTCAGATGACTGTTTTTAGCTGACTGCAGTGGCACACTGTGTGGTATTTTGTTGTTGTAGCCCATCTTCTTCAAGATTATCTTTGTTGTTTATTCAGAGGTGTTCTTCTGCATAAATAAGTTTTAATAAATGGTTTAGCTCAAACTTGTCTGGCTATTCTCCTTTGATGTCTGGAAACTAATAACTGATGCTTATTGAAAATGTCGTATATTTTCTTTGTAAACTGTAGAGATGGCTGTGCATGTAAATCCCAATTGATGTTAAGTTCGCTGAGAAACATAGTGACTCCTATGCTCTGTATATCTGTGTGTCCCTGTAGAACGAGGTGACGCTGTTGAGGAATGAAGTGGCCCAGCTGAAACAACTCCTCCTTGCTCATAAGGATTGTCCAGTGACGCTCATGCAGAAGAAGTCAGACTACAACTGTGAGTAATGAATCTTTATTGTGTATGTAGTCCAGAGATGTGTTCTCACCCCCTTGAAGATATTAAAATCTATTTTTAAAGATGTATTTGTCAAACAAGACCAAGCTTTTTTTAAAACATAGACTTGCATATAATTGAATCGTTTTCTTTAAATTAATGTTATGTATTATACATGGTCAAGACAGTTAAACCACCTGACAGAATTTTTTTGATGCATTGACAACATATAGAGTCTAACAAGTACACATAAAAAATTTTGCATACTGTAGGAAGTAACGCTTTGTCTAAATCATAGAAACCCCCACCCAGATTTGTACTCTGCATGGGCCGTGCAACAAACCAGCGTCTGGAGCTGGCCAGCCCCACCTCTTTTAGTCCCAGCCAGTTGTGCATATTTGATTTCCGACCTGGCCAGAAGTCACAGTTAGGCCTCAATCCTAGGTCACCTTGTTGGTAGTGAATTGCTGCTGCACATTGTTATAAATATATAAATACATGCATTTTAATTAGCAAGTGTTTTTTTTTTTTTTTTTACAATCCTCTTCTCCCTGCCAACTGCTGGCATTTCACTTTAAAAGTAATCATGAATGAGTGAGTCTGAGATGGAAGGGCATATGTGTTTCAGGCACATTTTTGGCCGCTATGCTTTGATGACATCTTCTGAAATGAGCAGATCTGTAGCTTGTCTCCCATATGCAGCCACTTCATATCAATTTGCTGTTGTCAGTGGAATGAAGGAGCAGTTGTCGGAGGCTGTGCTAGCAGCAGATCCTCAGTCTCCCTGCAAGTACAAGTAGTTTAGAGGGAAATAATTACAGGGGTTTCAACTTTTGTTTAGAAAATTACATTTGTACATTTTTTGTTTACAGTCAGTTTGCACTAGTAATATTTGCACCCAGGCAAAACATTGAAATGTTTAAAATGGAAACATGGGGCATTCATAGGAATAAAATATATTGAATGCATTTTTACCCCACTTTTACCTAGTTAGGGGGTCCAACACCATTCTTGAAGAATGCCGGGCACAGGTATAAAGTACTTTCAAGAGTTCCATGCATGACTCTGCACACACCGTGCAAACCTGCAAATACACTACTATCGTTTATTCTTAAGGCTTTTAAATTTTCCGAAATTAAGCAATATGATGTATCTATATGATATCCTATAGAGCTGCATGCCTGTCCTGCATGTGTGCGGTCATGTGCAGCAATTGCACATGAGATAGAACCGCCATGACTATGTCAAGTCAAGTCAAGTTTATTTATATAGTGCCTTTTACAATGGAGCATTGTCTCAAATATTACACTTTCTTAAAAGGCCAATCCCAAGTTGAGCAAGCCTAGGGCGACAGTGGCAAAGAAAAACTTCCTGAAATGGTAGGAAGAAACCTTGGGAGGACCAAGACTCAACAGGGGACCCATCCTCCATGGTGGCCTAGATGCTAACTAAATAAATACCAAAGTATATGAAATTACAGCAAAACCAGGTCAATAAATAAATAACAAATTAATAACAACAGTTAAATTAGTAATAGAAACATTTAAAAATGTTCACATGTACACCTTTACCTTTACTTCGAATTACCAAATTGTCCATGTTTTGGATCATTTTTTTGGTCCATAAACATGTCATAGATGTTCAAACAGTACTTACTAAAATTGTATTTCTAGTTCTGGTAAATGAAAAGTAAAGTCCTGCTTTATGTATTTCTGTGCAATCTCTTGCTGACTTGAAACTGTTTTACATCAGTAAAGTCCTTGCAAACATTTGTTTTCTCTTGCGCCCAGAAATACCATCGTGGACAAAGGCTTCTTAGATCAAAATGAAAACTTTAATTACACAGTCTCTATCCGCAGTAAATAAGAATGGAGTACACAGAAGCTGCAATGACAACTTATCCATAAGATACACGTGGACTGCATATCATAAACTTTAAAAATCAAATTAAACTACACATTGAATGCATTACGACGGTTGTTGTGAAAACAAGATCGCATTATCGCGTTATACAAAAGCCTGTGAATTAATCTTAATAAATGATGGTGTTTTAAGTTTCACATTTGCTCTAATATTTTGTGGCCATACCTATCACACTGATTTTGAACAGCTGTATAAGCCTATTATTATTATTATTATTATTATTATTACTACTATTATTATTATCATTATTATTTATTTATTTTTTATTATTATTATTATTATTATTACTATTATTAATATTAATGATAATCATGAATTTCCCTATTGGGTATCAATAAAGTATCAATCTATCAATCTATCTATTTATTATTATTGTTGTATTATTATTATTATTATTATTATTATTATTATTATTATTATTATTGTATTTATTATTATTATTATTATTATTATTATTATTATTATTATTATTATTATTATTATTATTATTGCTGTTATTGTTGTTGTTGCGCTATAGAATTCCTGCAAAGGGATAACTAAACCAAACGTGAATGTTTTTTAAACGGTCGAAGGGGGCGTGTAGGCTCCAGTGTGGAAAGAGTAAGTGAAGAAGCCTGCGCCAGATATCCGTGTGTTTGACCGCTGGGATACGATGGACGCTCAACTAACTGCTAAATTTAGATGCTGAGCACCAATGTGTCGTGCAAGAGCTTAATGTCGGCGGGATGAGCTGCAGTTAGCTCTGGCTTGGTTGAAATTACGACAGAAGAGCTCCATTGTGACTATGCAGCTCTGCACGTCCTGAACGCAGCACAGACCCAATACAGAAGGAGAGGAGAGGCATGGCGCAGGAGAATCACTTCCTAGACATCCCCAAACAGGATGGCCTTTTTACCACCATAAAGAGCGGTCGAGCCGGAGAGCAACGCGACGATGCGGCGGATGAGGATGAGGAAGAAACCGAGGAAGACGTGCGGCTCATCCCGCGGTGCTCTCCAATCCCGAGGAAGCGCGGCAACTCGATTGCAGACGAAACAGCGGAGTATATGCGCATTCGCCTGGTCCTGTCGAGGAGGGTGTCGTTCGCAGACGCCACTGGAGGAGATCTGGTGGATGTTCGAGAGTTCGTCGCGTTTGACTCCGATGATGAAAATGACGACTCTAACTGGGAGGAAGAAGAGGCCAAGTGTCGTAGAGCTTACCTCGAGCCCGTCTACCGAATATGGCCTGAGTTTAGTGCGCGCTCTGGAAGCGACCTGGCACACGCCGTCCGTGCTAATAAAGTGGATGTGGAGAGTGTGACGGCTGTGCCAGACGATCCCCTGGCTTTCGATGCTGTCATATGTGTCCTTAATGTTTCCTACCACAAATGCGTTTTTGTCCGATTCACCATGGACGGCTGGATCACTCACTCCGACTGTGCCGCACAATACGTGCAAGGATCCAACCAAGGAGACACCGACAAGTTTTCGGCCAGGCTGTCCTTCTCCGAGCCCTATCTCTTCAACGGAGCGCGGATCGACTTTGTGGTGCGCTATGAAACATCTGATTGCGAGTTCTGGGCCAATAATGCAGGACGAAATTATTCAGTCAGCCTTCTCGTGTCGTATGAAGACACAAGCCAGGTTAACAATGTGGACAATGCTCAAGAAATCCGAGGTATCTTAAAGCCACCGAGATACAGGTAAATCCAGGGTATAAGTCTAGCACAGTAAAACTTATCCAACTGATCCAGTAGGAATATATGAGGGACAATAAAGCAACAGTAATGATAACAGTCTAGGTCAGTATACCAAGAAGGTTAGATTGACATTATGGCTCCTTCATTAGAACACTTCAAATGGAACATGGAATATGCAATTCTAACTGTAAATACTTTACAAGAGCAGTTAAAATGATGATAAATATGATGATGAGTATTTCTACTTACAAATGCTTTTATACACTCACTGGTTACTTCATTACTACTTCAACACTACCCGTTCCTTAAGACAAATATCTGATCAGACCATAACATGGCAGCAACTTAGCACCTATAGGTAGACATGGTCAAGAGGAGCTGTTGAATTTCAAACTGAGCATCAGAATGGAGCTATTTCAGAAATTGCTGATCTACTGGGGTATTCACACACAGTCATATCTAGGGTTTACAGAGAATTATCTGAAAATGAGAAACTATCCAGTGGACAAAAATGCCTTGTTGATAACAGATAACAAAGTAGAATGGTCAGACTTGTCTGAGCTAATAGAAAGACAACTTAACTGTTCATTATAGTCAAGCTATGCTAAAGAGCATCTTTGAATGCACACCACATAGAACTACAACATATAACACATTGAATAACACCAGGTGCTACTGCTTTCAGCTAGGGACAGGCAGCTGAGGCAACATTTCACATGGGCTCACCAGAACTGGACAATAAATGACTGGAAAAACATTGCCTGATCTGAGTCTCAGTTTCTGCTGAGACTGGATTTGGATGGTAGGGTCAGATTTTAAAATTAAGTATAGCCCCCCTAATAAACCCAAGGTCGCTTTAAAGCAAAAATAAGAACAAAGTACACAACAATATTATTTACAAATACTCGAAGTAGGTGGTGAAGATGAGGAAAAATAGAGCATAAAGCAGATTTGAATTCAGAAAGAGAAGGAACAGAACGCAAAGAGAGGAAGTGAACCCCATTGAACCCCCCCTTGTATGCAGACTGTACCACGCAAAACCTTGAAGGTCAGTAGAAGGAATACACATGGTAATCGGCAGCCAGTGTAAGAGCTCTAGAACCCGGGTAATGTGCTCAAAGCGTTTATTGTTGGTCAGCATCTAATCTGAAAGGGACGTAGTCAATTAGAAGAAAGTCCATATAGAATGGAGTTACAATAATCTAAAAGTAACAAAAGCATGGACCAACATTTCTAGCCATGAAGGACAATAGGTGACGGAAGCGTGAGATGTTGCAGAGATGGAAGTTTAGTTCAGTAATGCTAAGGGGGAGGATGTAAATAATAAAAAGTAGTGGACCAAGAACAGACCCTTGCGACACACCATGCATAACAGACACATTAGCAGAAACGTGCAAACCAATATATATATTGATGCCTATCAGACAGGTGGGAACGAAACCAAGAGAGTCCTGTCCCAGAGAGACTAATCTCATAGAATATCATGGTTGAATGCCACAGTAAGGTGCAGGAGTAGCAGAACAGAGACCATTTCTTGAACATTTTTAGTGAGTTCACTGTACTAAAATGGCCTCCACATTCATCAGATCTCAATCCAACAGAGTACATTTGGGATGTGCTGGGACAGAAGATATGCATCATGGATGTGCAGTGGAGAAATCTGCAGCAAGTGCATGATTTTATAATGTCAATATGGACCAAAATCTCTGAGGAAAAATAACATTCTTACAGAAGTGAATAATAAAGGAAAAACATGACCTGCAATAAATGCTAGGTGCTGCAAATAACACCATGGCCCTCTTGCTGTTAGACTTCCCCAAGGCTCCTCCCATGCCTACTAGCCCCCCTTTAAACACATATAATAATAGCCAGAACTGAAATAAATTGTCATGTAGAGCAGTCAGTCAGTCATATATAGGTGGTATGTTGTGGAGCTGCATGTAGATGCTTCACTAATACAAAGCTACCACTGCTCACAAAAATTAGGGAATATTTCAAAATGAATGTGAATCAATTAAAAAAAGAAGCATTTTATTTTTATTTCATTAAACAAGATCATCATAAAAAGCAAATGAAATGCCAAAGAAGGTTGTTCGAATACACAACTGAGATGCAAACTCAATTATCATGATTGAATAGCAAGTAGCATATTTATGGGGGTGAACAGAAGCATGTCAAACTGGATGAGAGTGCCACACTTTGGCTTTTCAGTAGGGTGTTTGGTCACCAAAAACTGCCAAAACACACTGACAGTGATGGGGCATGAACAGGGTCAGATTGTCCAGCAGTTTTTGTGGGATACTATACCACACTTGCGCCAGGGCAACATCCAGCTCAAGAAGTGTTGTGGAAAGCATTGGCCAGTTTGCCAGATGTCTCCCCAGTACATCTCAAGATGTTTCAATGGGATTCAGGTCTGGAGAATGAGAAGACCAATCCATGCTTTCTATTCCTGCCTCCTGAAGCATGCTGTTGATGAGATGCACACAGTAAGGAATTGCATTATCGTCCATGAAAAGAAAGTTGTTTCCAACTGCTCCAGCATGAGCAAACTGAACCGTGACTCAGAGAAGAGGACACTCATCACGGGTTCAGTGACGATGCTCATCAGCCCACCTTCTACAGTTTCTACAGTGTTCAGAATATAACGGAATGCATACCATTGGTTGTCGTGCATGCAGTCCAACACGATTTAAGTGATTTTGCATGATCTGGGTGCATATCCATCATCCAGTGGCATAAAGAAACTGTCCTCGCAACTCTGTTGCATTACTGTACCTGCTCCTTCTTGCCAATAAGGTCAAGTAGAGGTCATATCTTGCTGTTGTGGCAGATGGGTGACCCTTCCTTAATCTTCTTCATACTGTTCCAGTCTCTTGAAAGCTGTTCCTCAGTCTGATCACGCTTTGGGATATTCCAAGTGCTGTTATTTGTGTTTGACCAGTTTAAAGATGTCCTATGTCTCTCAAAGCTTCACATCCCGGTAAATAGTGTTGCAGAGGCATTGCAAGGGCTGGGAAATTGCACTTTTAAGATCAGGGAACGTTCAGATACTCTATCTGAAAAGGCTCTTTCAGCCTTTTATATAGTGCATTTCACCAATTAAATAAAAGTTGTTTTTACATCTCATTAGATCTTCTAATGAGATCTTCTTACATCTCATCATCACAACTTTCTTTGACTTGTTGATTGCTTTTCTGATGTTCTTGTTTATTTAAAAAAGATAAAATGCTTTTTTACTTTGTATCCATTTTGAAATGTCCCCTAATTGTATTTTACACACTAATACAGCATTACTTTATCTTTTTCAACTGTAACTATTGTTAATAAATTGTAGATTTTATTTTTTTATTATATGAATGGGGCCAAAATGCTCATGTCCACACTGCCTGTGAAACTCACTTGTACGAAAAAACTGTGCCTGGGGCTTCATTTTAGATACAAATTGTGGGGAAACTGGGCTTCCTGTGTAGTATTAAGACCTATGATATCGTGATGGGGACTTTCCATTGACATGTAGATACTTAATGCTACACTTTCACCTACACATAACCCTAACCTTAAAACTCAGAGTGGAGATATTTTGACTTGTTTCGTTTTTCAAAACAAAGTTGGAAGTTTCTGTTAAAAAAAAGACAGACTGACCTTCAAAATGATATATAAACTTGATACCCCCATACATGCACACAGTGACTGAGCATTAATATGCAACAGTAATATTAGTTCTCCACAAATATTTGCCTAATCAATCAATTAAGCAATTCCATTGCTTCAGCTTTACACAATTGTTTCATGTATCCCACTGCATTAACCAGAAAGTATTGATACATTTATGAATGTAAAAGTAATGTCTATTCAAAATGCTATCCCTTCTCCAGTGTCTGGGGATGTGATAAAGATGGTTGGTCAGGTTCACTTTATGGGCCCAGCACAGTCAATGGGTCAGAGATTGTTGGTAAAGATAATAAACAAAAAGCACCCTAAGCGCTTAATTGTTGTGCTAATGTTCGTTTAGTGTACAAACTGAGGCAGTGAACCACAGGTCATTGCGAGATCAAAGATTTCAGTTTGTCAGAACTGGGAAGGGTCATCTGAAATAACAGCATGCACACTTTAACACAGACACAGAAAAACACACTCCTAATAAGGGCAGCTATCCTAGAGTGCATAGGAGGTTTATAAATAGGGGATGGGGGTGTCACTTTCAGTGTTGGCACTTGAAAACCTAAGACTTGACCTTTTTGCAGAGCAGCTGAGTAGAAATATTAAGAACCACAGTGAGCTAACCTCTTTACAGGTGAAAGCATTGCCTACCTTTACCATTTTTAGGTAATCTTCTTGAAGAAAAAATACACTACTTTCCAAAAAGTTCACAGCTTGCATCCAATTAACCAAATACTAAGAGCCTTTGAGTGGATAATTACTGTAGTGATTAATATGTTTCAGCTGGCCACAATTCTTTTAACCCTAACTGATGCAGAAAGTAGCTTCTTGTTTCTTAAACAACTGTTTCTGTGGTCATAAAAAAAGATGCGATGGGGTTTCAGGAGGATAACATTATTGACCTACCTTAGGCAAATAAATCAAGATTGCTGAAATGACAGTAATTGAGGTAAGAATATATAACACATTATTTAAATCTGGAAAGATAGAATTGAAAAGTCAACTTTGCATAAAAATGGTGGTCAGAAAAGGTGGGGGTTAGTGAAGTCAAACTGTAACTAAAGTGACAGCAAAACACATGACTATGTTCAGTAAAGAAAGTAAAAACATTTGCATGCACACAATGTGAATACATTGTGGGGGTGTACTAGAAAAGAATTTGCAAGCTCACAGGCAAAAAATAAATGATAGTACAGGTGGACATGTTGTACGTGCAAAATGTGTGATATACACTGCTCACAGAGCGAAATATCCCCTATTTTTTGTGAGCAATATATTACAACTTGTGACTTGGTGTTGTGAAAGTCTACGATGGTGAGTGACATACTACAGAAAGAATCTTCTGACCTTTCCCCCAAATTTTAAATGACACTGCTTCAAAAGACATTGCACTGCCAGCACTTTGCTAAAACCTTCAGCGTCTTGTTACCAACTGTAGGGATGTTCAGTCCCCAACCAATACCCAGTAGTGTACAATAAATGTTAGAAACATATGTTTGGGAACTAACAGGTTTCTTTATTTAAACAGTCACACGTTTGTTAGTGCTGTCACCTCATAGCGCAATCATTCCCTGACTTGATTCTGGACTATGCCTCAGTGGAGTTTGCATGTTCTCATCAAATCTGTGTGGGTTTGCTTTGAGAACTCTGGTTCCTACATTACAAAGAAGCAGGTTAGTTGTTAGGTTAGTTGGTGTCTCTAAAGTGTGGGAATTAGCGTGTGTGCATGAGCCCTGCGATGAATGGCACTCTGTCTATTGTTGGTTCCTTTCTTTTCACCCTGTGCTGCCAATTAAGACTTAACACATTGAAACCCTCAATCGGATTATGAAAATAAATATAGGAAGGAATGCATAACACATTTTCTTTGCCATTGCAATCGTTCTAACTTAGATATGATTCCTATTGCTTGACCTAATGCAGTGTTCCTCAGTCCTGACCTGGCGCCTTCCCGGCTCTGCACATTTGATTGTTTTCCCTGGTTTAACACAGCTGCTTTAACTCAGGAATGGGCTTGTTAATGAGCTTAGTAATTGGATCAGGTGTGTTGGGAGCAGGGAAAATACTGAAAATGTTAGGGGACAGCCTACCCGCTCCCGGAGCTTTTAGTCGTCCGCGCCGATCGCCATTACAGAGCCATCGGAGGGGATGACGTTTTATCCACTGCCTCATTATGAGCAGATCCCGAACAGCTGCCTCACGTCCTATAAAGTTGTGGTTCTTGGTGCTGTTCAGGGCTGGGTCATCGTTAATGCTACGGGGTTCCATCGCCGTTGGGGTCGCGTGTCTGACCATCTGCGCTTGTGCGCCTTCCGCGTCCCCTAGATTCAGTGGTAAAGTCCGGGGGCTAAACAGGGCCGATGGACTGGTATGAGCGGGT
>JAVSBV010000121.1:3186934-3207281 GCA_033117975.1 Parotocinclus spilosoma
TGAACTAAATTATAAAACAGAATAGATTATAAAATGAGTCCTTAGTGGGAGGTCCTTGGCGGCACATCGTCTCCTAAAGTCCAACCGATGGAGGGAGTTCCTGCACTCTGGTGGGACTTGCCTCCGGTGTTGAAGACAATCAGAGCGACGCTGAGCCAGAAGAGCATCTAAGTGTGTGGTGCCGGAACCAGCACCCGAACATCAGCTTTGAGAGAAAAGGGACTATGCCATTACGTTCTTCTGACAAGTGAAGTGTAAACAACCGGGGCATCCAGTCCTTTACCAGGCACGTCTGTACACACTTTAACTGCCCTAACTATGATCTGGTCGTGGATGTGGCATTGCGTGTGGTGAGGAGATCCATGGCATATTGATGATCTTTAAGCATATTAGTCTTTCATAACCAACTGTTGTTGTGGACTCAGAAAACTACTTGTGCTCATCATGGTGGAAAAGGTTAGAAACTCCTCTCTAAAGAGTTTGGAATTCACCAAATGAAGATATTGTACAAATATATGAACTTTTAAAATCATTGTTAAACTTCCCAAGAGCAGTACACCAACAAAGATCACTTTAAGAACAAAGCATCTAATATTTCACAAGGTCAGAGTGGAACTTGCCAAAGGTCATGTGGACCAAAATTCAAGCCAGAAAGCTAATAAGGAAAAAAGGTCTTGTGGACCAAAGACCAAGTCAGAACACTAGACACTACAACAAATATACATTTCTTATTTAAATGTTAAACATATTATGTCTGAAAGGAAACCACTAAATTCCAGCATAAGAAAGAATACAATCTGTGAATCTGCCTGGTGGCTGTAGTAATGGTGGCCCAGAAGTTCCGTAGTTCAAATCCCACTTTTGCCACAGTTGGGTCTCTGAGCCTCTTAACCCACAATTCCTTTATTGTAAGACTGTATTAATTGTACGTCGCTTTGGATAAGGGCTTAAATGTAAATGTAATGGTTTGGGCCTGTTTTGCTGCATCTGGGCCAAGGGGCTCACCATCACTGATGGGACAATAAATTATACCAGCAAATATTAAAGGGAAATCTCAGGGCCTTAGTCCATAAACTGACTCAAGAGATAGTGGGTCATGCACCATGACAAACCCTAAAAAGTCGTATTACTAAACAGTGGTCAAAGAAGAATAGAATTAATATTTTAATATAGTCAAATTCCTGAATCAACTAGAAATATTGTGGAAGGACATGAAGCATTGATCACCATTTACTGGGCATGTTTAGCTGCTGTTATTGCGGCACAGTGGGGTCACGCCAAATACTAAAAGTGTAGGTCCACATACTTTTGCTACTCACTTTTCAAGCACTGCAGTGCAAATAATGGGTAAATTATTTGTTCTCCTTTTGAGTAAGTGGATTTTAGATGACTGAATGGCCTTCATGGGCAAATCCTTCATCCTCCTCTTCCAACAGTACAAGTGGTATTAGGAAATCTCCAGATCTCATGCCTGTCGTTGGGACATAGGAAGAAATCCATGCAAAGACTTCACAAGGCCCAGCAAACCTGGGCCTCTGTAACTGTGAGGCCACAGTTCTGACTACTGATCTACTGGGCCTCCTATATCTTTTGTCCTAGTTAATTTTTTTTCTTACCTTTCAAACTATTCTTACCAAGGCTTGAACGTTATATGCTTATTTTGTGAGTGCTTTTGTTTGGGAGAGAGAATGAGAGACCAAAAATGCTGCTTCTCTTCAGTTTTGCCTTCTTAACTCAGCAAGGAAAGTACCCATAGAAGTGTGTGGGGGCTACTTCAGTGCTTGAAGCTGACTTGTATTGACAATGATTGCCTCCAAAACGCGTGTATTATAGTTGCGAGGCTGTCCCGAAGCAGACTTGCCATCTACCAGCCACGCCGTTTGTTATTTTACACCATTGTTAAGCAGCAAGTCTGACAAGTCTCATGCATATTATTGGAGCGACAGTGGCAAGGCGGGATGGGGTTGTCGGAGAGTGGACTCATTTGGAGGCTTCTTGTTGGAACAGTTGGGAGAAGTGAGCGGGGGCTGCAATAATGGATGAAGCCATCTTCCTGTCCTGTTTGTGGTAGAGAGAGGTCATATATTAGCAGTCTGCTGAAATAAGATGGAAGAAAACGTCACTCTGTCTTTTTACTTTAGTAAACAACCAAATAAGGTTTTCTACCATTTATTGCCGGCATCGAAACAGCAGATGGTCATTTTCTTCTGTCAGAAAACTCCTGAATATGATGAAAGACTGCTATATTAAGTGAGCTGAATTATGGATATGAGTATGTTTTATAAGGAGGCCTGTTCTGTGTCACTGTATATGGCAGTTCCAGCTTTAGTAACTGGCCCACTAGGTCCACAGGCCCCTGAATCTGCTGGCACATTCGATCATGGTTCCACAGTGGCAGGTGGGAGGGAAATTACCCAGGCTGCCCTGAAAACACGGCAGGCCATGTCTGGGCTTGGCAGTGTGCACAACCCATCTGGTCTCCGAGTTAGATGATCAGAACCGAATGAGTGAAAAAAAAGAGAGGGAAAAGTGCATTCAGGAGCCAGTACTCCTGCATATGATGATATATCTCACCCTGTGCTCTCCTCCTTAATGTCATTAGCAGCAATTATAAGGCCCTCGATATGAAGCGATCGTATGCAGAACTATTTTGCGATGGTATTTATGGCCGTTTGGCAAGCACATTTGCCAAATCACCTTATCAGAACCCCATTGATAGAGACGTTCGATAGAGGCATTTCAAACTCCCACTCTTTTATATTACATCTCCCAGCCAGAAGTGCACACACAAGATAGCAACCACCCGTGTCAATTACCAAGTGCCATTTCAGCGGACTTCGGCATCATTAGCTGTATTAATTATCATAGTAGTCTGCATTTATTTATGAGACAAAGGTTTTTTTTTTTTCTTTTTTTTTAAATTTATTTATTTATTTTTTTACCTCCTCCCTCATCAGGATCCAATTAATTCGTTGCGATTGTGGAGCAGCTGGTGGCATTTGGACTGCGAGTCTCTGCCTCTCTCCAGTGTGAGCATCATTAAAATCAGGTGCTGTAATCATCTGTCGCTGCAGTAGTTGGCAAGGTAGCAAGAAACAAATGAGAACGCTGGGAGGGGTGCGAGGGCCCAGCCACACGCCACTGCCTATAATACACCCTTATGATGTTGGTTTAAAGTGACATTGTAACTTTAATTAAAGGTTACAAAGCAGGCACTGGGAATAATAAAATGCAAAACACGGATCAGGCTCCGGAAATCAGTTTAATAGCAATTACACATTGAATTGACTGAATAGGAGCTAGCCTGTTTGCATGTGGTGTGTTCACAGGGTCAGAACTGTGGCACTATGATGTTGCATTTATTAAAGCTGCTTATTGGACTGCGGTAGCCTAGCGGTTAATGCACGGGACTCTGGACCTGGGTTCAAATCCCACCTCTGCCAAGCTGCCACAGTTGGGTCCTTAAGCAAGGCCCTTAGTTCTCAGTTGTAAGTCGCTCTGGATAAGGGCTAAGGGATAAGGGCGTCTGCTAAATGCTATAAATGTAAATGTAAAGCATTTATTAAAAAACAGTACCGTTGCTCAAGGACTAAATTCAGTGTACATGGGAGGATTAATATGCATATTGATTGCTTTTTTGTGGATTATTTGTTAATAAATATGGTGCATGGGTGTAGATTTATTTCTACATCTGACCTAAAACCTGTTGACACTCAAAATGTTCCTACCTACACCCTACTACATGCATACTGGGCCCCAGCCCAACTGCAGCGGGACTGAGCATGATTCAGCATTAACAGCTACCTTGCTTTTGATCCCGACCTTAGACTTCATCTGTTTGGAGTTACATGTCCTCCCCATGTCTGTGTTTTTTCCAGGCACTTTGGTTCCTTCCACAATTCAAAGATGTATGTTAGGCTGATAGGCTGTGTCTCAAAAGTTCCAACAGTGTGTCCGTGTGTGTGAATGCCCTATGATTGACGCCCACTCTCAGATTGGTCCTGCCTTACACCCTGTGTCGCCAACTAAGAACAGTCTTTCTTAAGATTAAGCAAATATGACAATGAATGTTTTGTCTTTTGATTTTTAGATTTGGCTCCTGTTTATTTAAGCTATTACTATAAACATATGAATTGGGTAATTTTGTTTTATTCGTACATATAACGTCATGGTTGACCAAGGTATCTTTTTTTATCTTGCCAAGGTTTCTTTCACCCCAGGCTGACTCGGTTTTCTTTTTGGCTTTAGGTTTTTGTAAAGCTATCATGAAAATGTTGCTTTGTTAAATTCGCTGTAGTATTTTGTTCAGGAAGCTTAGGAAGCTTATAGTCTTGGGGACAACTGCACAAGTGGTAGTTGGCGTGACATATTAGGGTATGCTTTAAATGCTGAAAAAAGAGTGACCAAGGTGTTTGGGTTGGCCATTATTTTACCCACTCTTTCTTTTCCTATTTGTAATTAGGTTTGAGAGTGGTAAAAACTGGTGTTAGGTGGTTTTCTTTGGGTTTCTCTAAAGTCATTGCAGCTTGTACATAGACTGAGAGTTTGCAGAGCTGAACCAGCCAGAATTAGATGATGAAATGACAGATTTTAGTGCAGCTGTGTAAAATAGAACCTGTATCTTCTGATTAAATATTTTCAGCTGTTGCAGAAATTGCAAGTGCTGCAGCCCCATTTTGATTGCTGTTAATGTCCCTGTCCCATTGAGTCCCTGTTGTATGATGGTTCCTTTTTATGTGGCTCTGCTCTGCCTGTTGATCCACTTATGTGCATTAGAAGGAGTGCTGGGCAATACCATTATTTCTATTTTGGGGGCTATCTATTATTTTTAGCAAGTGGTTGCAATCACACCATGCCACAAATTGATTTTTGTATGTGGACTGATCGTTTAAAATGAGTTTCAACGTTAGAGTCCCACCACCAGTACAAAACGAGTGCATGCAAGCAAAAACTTAATCATGATTAGTGTGATAAAGTTTTTGTGTTTTAAAATGGCACATTGGTTTGTCATTTTGATTATATTGTGTTTCTAACCTGAGCTAAATGTAGTATTATTAAGCTTTCGTATTAGTGAGTATACAATGCTTCATTAACTATCTTGATACAAAGCCCTAGGTAATAGTTGGCCTTCTCTGACATACAGCAGTAATACCAGTTCACTGTTTTGAGTAAAGATAAACAAACAGAACACTGCTGATCATGTAGCATGAGTTGCAGATTCCACTCTTTCTAGCTAAGACAATATTGGCGACACTGGTATTGTGCATTTGTAGTGATAAAACAGCCATCCAAGTCTCCTGGGAGCCACAGACACAGCAGCTGAGCTACCCAGTTGAATCCCAACTTTACGGTGCCAACCAAGCATTGCTTATGCTAGATGATAAAACAGTAGAAGAGACCTTAGTCATAGACCAGTGGTGGACATGCTCGTTTTTTGGAGAAGGATTCATACTGCAGCAGGATAGTGACTAAAACACACACATTTGCAATAAATACTAGAAGACTAAAGAAGGTCAAGGAGTGCACACTGTCATGACTTTCCTCCTTAGTCGCCAGATGCTCTTTGGATTAATATTATGTAGGATAGCATGAATAAAAACTGGCACAAACGTGTCTAGTCCCTACCAGCTGAAGGACATACTGTTACAGCAAAATCGAAAAAATTCTGGCATATCAATATATCGTTTTCAGTTATGTAACTTTGTAATGGAAAAGCTAGGTATTATATTTGTTAAATGGTGTAAATGAAAAACAATTCTTGGCATTTTTCTCAGAGTCCATTATCAGAGCGACTTACAATTGATAAATTCTTACAATCCAAAAAAACTGACTCTTGCTTAAGGATCTAACAGTGGCAGCTTGGCAGAGGTGGGGTGTTAACCTTAAACCTTCTCGTAAGCCGCTACCTAAACCGCTTAACCAGACTACTACAGTCTATATCTATACACGTATCACATTTTTCAATGAATCTAAATAAAAGTTATTATATAAATATTTTGACATTTAATACTAACAAATTATTAAATTGTGGGAATGGATTATTAAATTGGGGGAACAATTAAAGTTTCCAAAATCTTTTTCCACCTTGATATTTCAGGGATCCATAATATTGTAAGTTAGTCATCTACAGTTCTGAATATAATAGACTGACATGAATAGATTATGACTGAAGTCATGATGCTGAAAAAATGACAGCTTTATTAGTATTTAGGCAGCCCTGGACTCGTGTGGAGTTTGTATGTTCTCCCATTGTCAGTGTGAATTTCCTGCCGCATTTCAAGAACATGCATCTTGAGTGTACATTGCCCTTAAAATATTGGCTCTTACACAAATATTATATAAAAAAAAATTAATAAATAAAATTTTATATATATATATGCATGAAAATGGACATTATCATGTGTATAAACTGTTTGTGTTTTGTTTCAGCCTAAGCTATTACAATATTTCACTTACTTTCCATATCCACCTAATCTAATTCAGGATAGGAACCTAGGTAGGAACCAACTGGACCAGTTCATTACAGGGCACATGTGCACGCTATAGAGAAATCATGCAGAGGACTGTGCAGACTCCAAACAGGAAGCAACCAGGCTGTGACTTTGCCACTGTGTTGCCCTAATCGTAACCATGATTATGTTTAAATATGCATGTTGAAGTCAGTCTTTAAACTTTTTGTAACATAGTCACTAACTGAAAAATTAACCATCAAATACAAATTGACACTGGCAAGTCACATCTGCTGAATGACGTAGATTGTTACATTAGCTGCGTCCCATTTCATTAAACTCTACAATATCACAGCCTGATATGATAGAGCCTTCAAAATGGGGCAGCCCAGTCACACAGATATGACAGAAACAAGTACAAGTTTCAGCTTCTTCAAGTACAGCTTCGGAAGCTAGATCTATAACATACCAAAAGTATATGTTAAACCACTAAAGCAAAGGCAATCATTAAAGTAACATAAATGTAATGGATCCAATTAATATAACCTTTTAAAGTTGTTTTGTTAAATCACTTGATCTATTTAGTGCTTAACAGGCTTATTTTTATGCACAGTTGTTTTACTATGACTGATTGGAAGGCAGAGAGGAACACCTGTGCCCCTCTAGTCTAGAAATGCCAGTGTTCATAATGTCTGTGTTGAATATTTGTTTTTGTTTTTTTTCTTTTTACAGGTAGTCACTAATTTACAATGGGAATTCATTCTGACTAATCCATCGTAAGCTGAATTGATACGTACAGGAATTTGATACATACTGTATATATCATAGCATAGCCTACCTTACTTATGCCTAAGACTTTACATAACCATGACCACAGCTTTTTCCTCACTACATTTCACTGAGTTCCAAATCGAGCACAATATCATAGTGCGTTGTTTACTTTAGACATGTATACCGTATATAACTACAGTTGTCCAAAATCATTAACATAAAGTTTATTTTAATGATGACATGAAATGTCTGGTGCAATTTATTAAATAATTACACAGCTTTTCCTCACTTCCTTTGCCTCCCGCCACATCACCACACTACGTCACACACTGCCGACTTCCTCATCAGAGTGCAATCTTGTATTGAAGAGTATTATATAAATTCATAATACAAATTCATAGAACAGTTTCTGCTGAATGCTTGTTTGTGTACTACTGGATTCCCATTGTAAAATCCAAATATCCATGGCCAAGTTTCATAAGGCCTCTTCATAAACCGTCAGTGGCTGGACTATCTATCTGGTTTGTGAAGGACCATATTTGAAAAATAGGAGCTTGGTTACCTTTAGTGATTGGGTTATATGATTCTTTGTATATATGTAGGTGCGCTGTGAATTATTGTAAATTGTATTTTTTGTGAATAAGAATTTCAAATTATGTATAACAAAAATAAAACAATGTGAACATCATAAGGAAATCAGCAAGGAAATGCTTTGGAAGACTTTTGATGTCATTATGTGCTTTGCGTTTCAGTGCTGGATAAGGAGGACAGCAGTGAGGATATGTCCGTCCCCAGCAGCCCTCATAACGAAGCCATCCAGCACAGTTCAGTCAGCACATCAAACGGAGTGAGCTCCTCCACGGCAGCCGGCGCCACCACTGGGCCAAGCGCCGACCAGAGCACGGAGGGGGAGGAGTCGAACGGGGGCGTGGCATCGGCCACTCACAGCCAGCACTCCGAGAGCTGATCAAGCTCCTTTTGGCTTCCTTTTATTCCTGGCAGCCGTGATAATTTAAGGTGGAGGAACAGTTGTTCGTTTTGGAAGAATGTGCATCGTGCATAACATTTTATTGTTAAGCGCAATTTAATTTGTTAATGATATTTCGTTTGCCATAACATATATTTTTAAGGCACTTTACAAACCATGTGGGAGGTCGTCCCGCTCCGTTTTGCATACGTTCCTAATAGCACTGTTATTAACGAGACGCACCGATTGTATACAAGTAAGAACTGGAAGGCAACGACCGATTCTGTGTGCTTCTCTCGAGTCAAATGCCAAAGCGTGCCATGGCTCATTTTAACTTGATTTTTTTTTGTCTAACACTACTGCTGTGGGGCCCACAGATGTAAAGCCCAGTCATATTTATTTCTTTGCCTTTTAGATTTTGCACATGAAGAGAGACAGACAGTTTCCTTTCCCATTGTGTTTGACTGTTGGCAGCTTGCAAGAGCAGATTTGATGACATGCATTGTTTCAGATCTTCAGCGATTGAATGCAGTTTGATCTGGTCCTGAGCAAGTTGTATTTCTGAGACGTGAACTTGAATGTTCGAAGTACACTGACTGTAATGTAAGTTCTAAGGAAGTCGTTTGCTAAAACATATCTTTTAGGAGCCATGCTTTGATCAACATTCCATGAGTAGGTTGTTCCAGTTCAGTAACTGTAGGAAAGCGTATTTCATCATCCAGGCATCTCTTTGATGTAAGCTATGTGACTTTTTTTATTTACTAGGAACAAATAATGATTTGTAAGTCATGAACACAGGCCATATGAAGCAGGTTCTCAGATCAAAGGGGCTTTATGTACATAATGTGGCCTAATGTATTTTGCCACCCTTAACCTGTGGTGTTCTACTTTTTAAAATACTGTTGGATACAGTTTTGCTGTTATTTATTCACCGCAGTTGAGACTGCGTTTTAGGAAACATTGTAAATTCCATTGACGCAAACGTATATTGTAATATATAAGGAAGCATTGTTTTTGTTCAGGTCTTTTACTTTATTGTTTAAAACCTGAAAGGATTTTTTTCCCCATTAATTCTGTGTAGGTTATGCCCTCAATTACAATAGTCACAATTAATGACTAATAACCACGAGGATCATTCTAAAACTGAATCAGTGCTTAAATTCAACTACATTGCTCACAAACATTAGGGGATATTTGATTTTGGAGTATCCCCTCATTTTTGTGAGCAGTAGATTTAACTTCATTTGATCCTAAGGACAATTAAGAGATCTTTTAAGAGAACTCATTGCCTCATAAGCCTTGCGTCGTCTTAAAATGTACTGGCATACTACTGTGTAGTCTTATTGGTGCATTTATTTTACTTTATTTATAAGTATTCATCTATTTAAGAATCGCCTTGTTTCGCTGTTAAATTAGTTTATCGGTCTGTGCTTACTCGCATGAATGACTTATTATCTGAGAGAATTAGACTCGTCATGTCTCAGTTAAATTATTGCAGTAAAAAAACATGTTTAACTTGAATTCGTAGCCTGGGGTGGCAGGTTTCTGCTGTTTGTTAAACTAAAAAGGATGTGACTTTTATTGTGTTAGCAGTAAACTTGTCATTTTTTGTGAACGTTATGTATAAAGTATCATAAATTATTAAGATGTTGTAATAAATCTTTTAATATCCCTTTATATGTTTCTTTAGGAGTGGCTTTTTTGCCTTCGGCTGGATGATTCATTTCATCAACGTAATTCCCTGTGCCAGCAGCTTGATTTGGTATAGTGCGCCATCGTGTGGTGAAATAGCAAAACATATGACGTACACCGTATAGTAGTGCACTGGCTTCTCCAAACTTGAATTACAAAGTAAATACCATTGGGACCAGTGTGTCACCACTTCAAATGGTCTAGAACCTTCACTGATAGTATGCACTGTACTTTTAGATACAATACTATACAATCTTATAAAATCCATTATTACCAAAGGCCATAATTTATTACAACTTCTGCAAATCATTACTATGCAATCTTATTCTGTTCTTGTAGTCGGGATCAAATGGGCAGGTGCAAAGATCTGAGCTTTTGAAAATTGCCAGATGAATAGGCTTGACTTTGTAGAGTGCTCCCAGGGACCTGAAGGAACCATGATGCACTCTGCAAAGAAAACCATGCCACATTGTGGAGGTAGTGTGATGATCTGAACAAAGCTGCTGGCAATGCCTTGCATTTATGTGGCTGTCCACTTGACATTTAATTCTATTTTTAAAATAATTACAAGCAATTAGGAGTTAATTCTTAATGACCCAAAAGTTTTTCAGAGGTGGTATTTGAACCCTGGATCTTCCTGTCCAGAGTCAAGCTAGGCCACTACAGCCCTAGCACAATTTTTGGAAATGTTTTGAGGAACAGAGTTGAAGGTGTTGCCCTGGCATCCAAATACCAAAGATGTTAATCCGACCAAGTATCTATGGGGATGCTGGAACAACCAGTCCAATCTGTGGAAACTCACCTCACATTCCTTAAGAGTCCATGCACCAGTGGACTGAAGCTGTTTTGGTGGCATGTGAAAGATCAACAGCATGTTGGGCAGATGGTCATAATGTTTTGGCTCGTCTGAGTGTATTTTGAATAAATGGCCAAGTCATGGGATGTTCTAACACAAGCCAGTGCACAAGTAAATTTCTTATGCCAAATCAAACATTGTAAATTTAGAATCTAGCTCAATGTTTTACATGTACACCTGATATATTAACCTAGTTAAAGGATTTAAACCAAACAATAAAGCATATCAGAAATGTTTGGCTGATGAAGTATGTTATTTTGGCTTACTTTTCAAAGAGGGAAAATGCATTTAAGTAAAGCAGTTTGTTGGATACTAGTAAGGAACTTATAATTAAATAAAATGTAATTCCAGAAAAAACTTACAAACTTGCCTTAGCAGAGCACTGTTAATTTGTTTAGAACCAATGCTTCATTAACAGTGCCAGTGACAGGAATATTTATGGTGTCATTATTCCAGTGTCATACAGTCTGTGACTTTGAAATCTCTGTAATAATAGTTTAGGTGAAACAGGACAATGACAGAAATAGATGTTAACCAGGCACATTATCGTTTTCATATAGTATTTTTCATAAAACTGTAGTGTAAATATAAAGGGTATTTTCACAGGAAAACTGTGTGCAAATCCATCAGAGATACTACTAAAATCACAAGTGGAATGCCACCACCTACACAGCATCCCTAATGCCACTGCATATTTTATTTATGGAAATTCACAATTATTATATTAAGAAACTGAACAGAATACTGTATAGAAAATTCTCTTTCAGTCTAGGGTAAAGCCATAACACATAAAAGGACATATGATAGATCTGATACTTTAGTTTGACAGAAGCCAAAAAAGCATTACTAGACATTACAAACAGCACAAGAGATAATCCAGTTAAGACAAAGACTCAACGAGTGAATGTGAACCAGTTTACTTAGTTATATGTAAGATAGAATGTAAAGTAGTACTACTTACAATAGGACTGGCATATAAACTTGTGAATGCCATTTTCAACTTGTTACAAATAAGTAGCAGTATAGTCATCCACAAACACAAGTACTTTGCACAAAAAAAGTCTTAGAGTTCAAACAGTCTCTAGTCCAAACGTGAGCTAACAAGCAAGCGAGGAGCCTATCAGTAAGGTTTAATCTATGCATCCCAATGGACATATTGTTGTTGAGTATCTATGAAGTGCATAATATATAATGGAACTTGGTGCTACAGTATTAAATTATATTTTAGAAAACTGTTACCTTTCTGACTTTGTGCCAACAGGTTGGAGATGATCCTCTGCAGCTGATGCACCTGTGCCCAAATCAAGGTCCATAAAGGTTTGTTAAAGCTCTGTTTATTTTATATTTGAGACCAGGACTAATAATTACATTAAGGCGCTTAGCTGACACTCAACCACTGTATGGTATAGGAGACAGTCAGGTCCATGAAGAGCTATCCGGTTAAACACGATGTCATTTTAACACTGTTTAGCTGCTCAAGTGTGTGTGAGCATGGGTGTGGTAGTGGGGGGAAAAGTGGACCTGACTACCCAGGGCCAGAGTAGGGAGAGGGGCCCATGAAAATCCTTTTTTACCTCATGTTCCTCATGTACGGGCATGGATAGGGGCCCACTGACATTGAGTGTCCAAGGCCCAGAATTTGCTGCTACGCCCCTGTGTGTGAGGACCACATTTAGGAAAACCTGTATATTTCACTTGTGGGGAAACTTTTTCTTGTTTTTTGTTTTTGGGGGTATAAACTTTTATTAGACAAATCAAAAGAGTCACAATAATTGCTAGGGATGTATGTGTAGGTGTAGTCTTAATTAGATGCAGTAAACCAATGTCAGTGTCAAATCCTCACAGGGATAACAAGAAAAAAAAATACATTATGACTCAGAACATGACTCAGACATTCTGCACATTGCAGACTCTGGAAGTGACTGTCACAGCAGAGATTTTGAGAAAGACCAGCTGGTCGCAACACAAACGGAGTTTCACTAGATTAGAGTTTTAGTTCTCCAGACTCCCGTTTCCATTCAAGGAGCCAATGCTCCCTCTGCTGGCTGGTTCATGTATCGTCTCAACTTAGAAGCGTATCGTTTCTTCGTGTGCTTGATCATAAGCTGTGGAGCATTTCTGCTCACCCTTTTCTGAGTGTGGTATCTGTCACCATGATGGGAGGTTTGTCTGGTGGCCCGTGAGCCATTGCCTGAATGGGTTGATTTTGATTGAACACGGCTATGCGCTCTGCTGCACTGCCTGTCAGTGGCATGGATCACTGAGCTGCTGATCGCGTAGAGGTACTGACCTTTCACAGTTTCTGGGTGAGAGCACCTCATGGTGACAAGATACCCTCCGTCTGACTCCAGCCACCTCTTCCAGCTCAGTAATCTACACTCACACTTCTACATGTTGCTTCTACTACAATGGGTGTAACCAAAGAGGCAGACACCTGTGGATTTCGGGACAGACAGCCTGTTGGTTCAGCCTTATCATTTTCAAAAATTACACTAAAATCATGTTATTCCAGTGGTGACATTGTTCCTGATGTATATTTCCCACAGGTTTACACAATATGGAAATTGTTTTATCTTTACAAATTTTCTCATGTCTACGATATTTGTTTGAACTAAGGCTTGTATTTTGGTATTTCATTTAAAATAATTGGGGCTCTGGTGGTGCATGCAATGTGGAGTCACATGCAGAAAAGGGACAGAGGGAGGAGGCCAGAGGATCATCCCATGGCTCTGCAGCACGGACATATACTCAGACCTTTAATGGCCTGGCCTCCTGTCCAGAGAATGCTTAAGCCTGTGTTCTCTGTTGGTGGACATTGTGCCCGTACTTGCAGTTTTGGGCGTGACCCCCCATGTACAACAATCTTTGCAAGTATATGTTTCCAATAACTGTTGATCAGTCCTGCACATCAGCTTGGAGAACATTTTGCTCATTCCTGCTTTAACCATTCTTTAGTAGAATGACTTGTATGCTTAGATTAGCTATTTAGCTACATGATCCACATTCTCTTGAGATTCAGTTCACATAGGTCCAAACATTTTCCATGATCATTTGCTGATATAATTCATAATTCATTACTCCATCAATGAAAGCAAGCCATGGCACAGACATGGAGTCATGTAAACAGTTGGGTTGGTGATCCACTGTTATCCACTGTGTCACCATGCCACTCCTGCTAAGTGCTGTAAATGGAAATGTATAGAATGTCTATTATCAATGGCTTGATGCCAGTGTTATCTGAGAGACAAATATCTAATTATTTCAATCATTTACAGGGTCAAGGGAAACCTGGAGGCACAGGGCACAAGACAGGAACAATCCATCATTAAGCACACACACTAGGGACACTTTAGAGACATCACTTTACCTAAAGCATGTCTTTGCATTGTGGGAGGAAACCGGTGTACCTTGACTAAACCCAGGTGAACACAGTTAGGACCCAGATCGATCCACTTGGGACTGAACCCATGACCCAACCCCCACCGTGCCACCCATCCAGTGATTTAAGAGCTAGTTATTGTAGTCATTCATTTATTTATTTTTACTTTTAAATTGTAAATATTTGCTTATATTAAAGCAGTTCAAGCTCAGCAAGTTCATAGACGAAACAAAATGTCATTATAGAAATGTGTTTGTAACCCAAGTTCTGCTAAGTTCAAAGAAGTAGAAAATTAGGCTTAATTAGTTTATTCGTTTAAAATATGCGACCTGTGACCGGGTAAATAAATGAAGCTTAGGTTTCCAGCAAGGCTAAGCCAATAGTTTAATCAATCACCAAAAAACAGTGCGGCAGTCAGAAGTAAAAAATCATCCCTGTTACCAGAGCCCTAGAAGACCAAATGTTAATATTAACTGCTGATCACAGGAAAATAATGTTTTCTTTTTTGGAGTCATGATGTCTTCATGAGATTTCTTACCCTTGATCTTGGGAAAAGTAAATTATGAATTAGACTTCCTGTACATTAGAAGAAAATGATGTTCCTCTAAAGATTTCTGCTTCTGTCTTCGTGAAATTTGATATAAAATCACGCAATAGTGCAAGAAAGAACCACAGATAAATTTCATCGAAGGCTTTCCCTGTCTCTCTGGCCTCTGGTACTCTATTGTTTAGAAAAAAGGAAATCAGTGTTTGCCAACAATATGTTGCAGTGAAACTTCTACCTCAGTGGCCAAATGCACGCAGGCTGTTGGACTGCTATTGTCTGAGCTTCCTGTTAGGGGGCACACTCCCTTAAGTTTCTGTCAGAACAGGACATCCCTCCAGAGAGAACAATATGCAGAGCAGTTTAATAGAGGGAAGCATTCTTATTAATTGAATAGCCATAATACTACTATTACTACTACTATTACCACCAATAATAATAGTTATAACAGGACTGAAATCCTGACAACTAAGAAAGTAAGCACCTTTTCAGTTTCAATTAAGTAAAAGTTAGATATAGTGATATACATTATCTCACAAAGTTGAGTACACCCTCACATTTTGAATTATATATTTTTAAAGGGACAAAACTGAAGATATAACACTTGTACAATGTAAAATTTATAAAATTCTAGATATGCTGTGAGTTAAAATAACAGCACACAGCCATTAATGTCTGAACCGCTAGCAAAAAAAGTGAGTACACCCCTAAGTGAAAATAGATAAATTGTGCCTAAAGTGTCAATATTTTGTATGGCCACCATTATTTTCCAACACTGCCTTAACTCTCTAGACCATGGAGCTCACTAGATCTTCAAAGGTTTCCACTGGAATCCTCTTCGGACGACAGCTATGCAGACCAATTTGAGTGTGCAGTGTACGGTCAATGCTAGCATCACTCATGTGTCTGATTTCAAGAGCCAACCTGTCCTGTTAAATTCAGTTTAATTCATTTTTATTTGTATAGCGCTTTTTACAATAGACATTGTCACAACAGATTTACATTGACACATGCACATTGTCACAAGTTGAATTCTATTGTCCCTAATGAGCAAGCGACAGTGGAAAGGAAAACCTTGAGAGGAACCATCCTCATTTGGGTAATAAACATATTTAACATTATACATTAAAAGATTTAAATAAAAGCATGCAATATTTGTATGTAAAGATGGGAGAGTGAGCATTTCAGCATGGCTGGTCATTCTGTGTGATATAATCTCCCGCAGCAGGTTCATCGTTGAAGCGAGAACCTCGGCAGAAAGAGGACACCATGCTGCAGCTTGTTGGTAATCTTCTTATAGCCTAGGCCCTCTTTATGTAGAGTAACAGTTTTTTTTCACATCCTCAGAGAGTTCTTTGGCGTGAGATGTCATGTTGAACTTCCGGTGACCAGTGTGAAAGTGATAATGCCAACTTTAACACACCTGCTCCCCATTCACACCTGAAACCTGCACAATTTTCACTTAGGGGTTTACTCACGTTTGTTGCCAATGGTTTAGACATTAATGGCTGTTATATTAAGGTGTGCTGTTACACATAATACAAGCTGTAGAGTGAGTACTTTAAATTGTATCAGAGTGTCATATCTTCAGTGTTGTCCCATGAAAATATAATAATAAAATAGTTACAAAAATGTGAGGGGTTCCATGGCATTTGGTACAACAACAGGGGTGAAGAGAGTAGCAGCAATAGACAAACCAACAACAGATGTATTCATGTAATATGATATGATTTGGATAAGTGCAGGGCTAAGCTGTCAGCTAGATGAAATAGATTTGGCTGTAAGGTTAAAGAGAAATCAGAGACAATTCAGATGTCTGGCATACACTACTGGAGTGGTTAAAGGGATGTGATTACTATTTAGTGTTGAGAGGGCTGAGGTGACATTCTGGAGTACTTGGAGGCATTTAAGAGTAGCATCAAATTGCTCAGCAGAGTATCAACAAAATAGAATATATCATATTGCCAAAATGTAAAGAATTCCAAACGGTACGCCAACATGCACCAGTAAGGACAGAATGTAACCCTGGAAGTAATGCTACAACTAAGCACAGATCAGCAGAAAATGACATGAAAATCACAATAGCTATCCTTAACATACCTCTAGTTTCTTCTAAACAAGAGTGAATTTAAATGGGAATACAGAGGAGACCTTTGCTTGTCTCCTGTATTTGGAGTTTTATAAAGAGCAAGACTTCAGTAATCTAATATGTCTCTCGCTAGAGTTTAAGCAAATGACTCATATGGTGCTCATATTTGCATGGGGTACAGCTGTGAGATCATTCATAACATTAAATCCACGGACAGGTGAAGAGAATAGCACTGACAATGTGTAGCTTTGGAAAATGCTCTCAGACCTTGGTTATTGTCATTCATGTGGATGTTACTTTAAACTGAACCACCAACCACTAAACATACAACCCCTAAAGTTTGGGACAGTATGGAAAATGCAGAAACCCTCCCCACAGTGTTTCATACATTTGCGTTGAATTTTATTTGGGCCAGACTTTTTATTGCTTGGTTCGCGGATCCGCCGACGATCATATTTAAAGAATACAAAGAAAAATTGTTGGGGGGGGGGTATTTCTCGGATCCGCTGCAGGCACCAATGGTTGAAATAAAAAAATATATATATATTTTAGCTTTTTCCGCCCTCCGGTGGGTTTGCTTCTTTTCATTTAATTTTTTTCCAGATTCACTTTCATTTAATTGTAGGTTAAATAAATTTTATTTTAAAATAAATTTTTATTTTTATTTCTTACTCCTTCCTTGTTTTGATTCCACATAGTCCTCGAGAAATTGAAAAGTACTGAAAAATAAAGATTTATTTGTATTTTTTTCCCTCCCTCCTCAGTAGATTCTTAATTAGGGACATCCAAGGAACAAGCAATTAAAAAAGTCTGGCCTTACTTACAGACAGTATGAAAATGAGATTTTATATTTTGTCTGGTCAGCTTCATATCATTTGATAATAAATATCCATTCCTGTATTTTGGACCTGTAACACCATAAAAAGCTGGGATGGGGCAACTGAGAGCTAGTAATGGGGTGAAAAACAAATAATGATAATGATCTGATTTTAAATAGATTACGTGAACAAATGATTGTAGTCATGATTTGGTACAAAAGCAGTATTTACTAAAGTCTGGGTCTTTTAGAAGCAAAGATGGGCAGAGGATCTCAAGTTTGTCAACAACTGTGAAATGTGACTGTGGTAGCCTAGTGGTTAGGTTACTGGACTCTGAACCAGAAGGTCCAGGGTTCAAATCCCACATCTGCCAAGCTGCCACAGTTGGGTCCTTAAGCAAGGCCCTTAACCCACAATAGCTTGGATTGTAAGACTGTATGAATTGTAAGTCGCTGTGGATAAGGGCGTCTGCTAAATGCTGGAAATGTAAATGTCTAAAAACAATGAGATAAAGATTGGGATTTGCATATTTATTACTGTACAATGCATAATATATAATTCTTCAAAGAATCTGGAGGAATTTCAGTGCGCCAAGGGAAAGGGCACAAGCCTAAGCTGGAGATCCATGATCTTTGATCCCTCAGGTGGCAATGTATCAAGAACCAGCATTCATCAATAGCCAATATGTGATATTGCTTGAGCATACGGGGATTAAAGGATAAGGAATTGCTTTGACAGACTTTTTGGTAACCACTACATTATGGAGTTACATTCACAAATGCCTCTTGAAACCATCTAGAAGCAGTGCCAGTGGGCTCTGAGGCATCTAGGATGTACCATCACACTGAGATACACTGAAATTTAGAGCAACATTAACTGCCCTCAAGATAACAGATTTTCCAGGGACATCCATGCATTTTTCAATATGACAATGCAAAATCACATGATGCCCACATTATAAAGGTATGAGTGAGAGGAAGAGGGTATGGGTATTGGACTGGTACGCAGTCCTGATCTGTCCCCCATTCAGAATATGCTGAGCATTTTGGAACATAAAATGTTGCACTAAAACTCCTGTACTGTCGCACACCTCAAGACGTTTTCGGGAAGAATGGGACGAAATAACTGAAACACTAAATCACTTGGTATCATTTACATTTACGGCATTTAGCAGACGCCCTTATCCACAGTGACTTACAACTTATACAAGCTTACAATCCAAACAGTTGTGGGTTAAGGGCCTTGCTCAATGGCTTAACTGTGGCAGCTTGGCAGAGGTGGGATTTAAACCCTGGACCTTCTGGTGCAGAGGCCAGTACCGTACTGTCTGCAATTTCAGATACTTTTATCAGACTGGATGCACCATTCCTCGTTAGAAATGGCATCTGGCAAGCCCATATGTTCATGTATTGTTACTTTTATCTTACTGGCTAGCCATAGCATACTATAGTATATAGTATAGTAGAATCCGGTTAATTTGAGCATTATTCGGACCAAATCCTAAAGTACCAAAACAAATCCTAGAATGTTATTCACTTATTTGGACCAAAATTCTGCGAATAAGAAAAAGAAGCCACAAGTCGCCACTTAGCCACTGCAAAGCGGTTCAGCAATTTATGGGAGAATTTTTTTGGGATCCCCGGGAGAATTTATGCTTTTATCAAAGGTCAGGAAATCCAAAAAGTTGTGTTGACAAGAGCAAAACCAGCAGGAGGTGAACACGCCCACCACTTTCTTGATTTTGTTCAAGTGCAATGCGTCAAGAGAACGCATCAGATCACACTGGATAAGTTCTTCAAACATGGACTGGAATTTAGTAATAACTTGTTTTTTACAGTATTATGCTTTGTACTGAGTACCTATACATTGTGTTGTAGATCGTTTCGAAAAACTTTGTTGCACATTTATTTTTCAATGAACAAAGTTCGTAAGCAAAAAAAACAAATCTGAAAACTCTCAGAGATAAGTGAGGTAGCCAGTGTTTTTTATAATCTGCTCTGATTTTAAAAGTTGTGTAGTGTACTCTTAGATTTAAGCTCGTTTTACAATGACCATCTTCTAAATTCTGTAAATGCAAGTGTAAGAGCGGTTAGGACTCACTGAGCAGCTGACAGAATGTAATGCATGGCCACATCATCAAAAAACACCATGAGGGGCTTCCTGTCCTCTAGTTTCCCCTGTACACAAAGCACAGAAAACAATAACATGCACAGCACAGTTGTAAACGCTATCTTTCTGAGTCGAGGGTAAAGACCTTACAGGCACTCACCCTTCTGCCGATTGCAATGAGCAGACACTCACTGGCCTCCAGCTGAAGCTCTGGCTCACTCAGGAGCAAACAGACAATTTCTAGTAGATGGCACCTCTTGTTCGTGATGTGACCGAGCGGCACCCAGTCTATGTAACCTGCCAGGGTGTTTAAGGTGATCACACCAACACGACAGTGAGCTCTGGCCTGAAACAGATTCAGACAGTAATGTAGAGACATCATTTTATTTTACGATGTTATATATAAAAATATAAACAAAACGCGACATTTAACACTCACCTTTAACTCCTGTCCTTGAGTCGTTTTCTGAATAAAGAAAACAAAATACACAGGTAACAATTGTTGAAGTGGAAATTAACTAACTTATACAGGTAAGCACCATATAACAACCAGGTGATCAGTTTCCATCCTAGTGCCTTTAGGATTGCAAATTATTTACAGTGCATCCGGAAAGTATTCACAGTGCTTCACTTTTTCCACATTTTGTTACGTTACAGCCTTATTCCAAATTGT
>JAVSBV010000121.1:3207381-3217915 GCA_033117975.1 Parotocinclus spilosoma
GGGAGTTTTTCCTTGCCACTGTCACCCTAGGCTTGCTCAACTTGGGATTGGCCTTTTAAGAAAGTGTAATATTGTGAGGCTGCTTTGAGACAATGCTCGATTGTAAAAGGTGCTATATAAATAAAATTGAATTGAAGTGAATTGAATTGAATCATGCAGGGTCATAGAAAAAGGCCTGGGTCTTAATCTCCAGAATTCAGAAGGGCCCAATGCAGAGCTGTGGCTTCTACAGGGTGAGTAAAAAGGCACAGGACAACACAAAACAAAAAGGAAGTTTTATCTTAATCATCTTAATACCCCATGAAGTAATGGGTGAAGAGGCTTATCTTTTAGGCTATGTCATGGCCGCCATCTTGAAAGCTGCCATATTGTATCAAGCGCAAATTTTTGCCCAATTGGAAGGTGGTCATTTAGCATATTAAAGAAGACCAGATCTGTCTCAGAAATCGATTGTGGCAATCAGATTTGCAATATCTCCTGTGGTTCAAAAGTTGCAACAGCATCTGGGCACGTTGCCTGTGATGCACAGCGATTTGACGGGTTCAATGTGCTGTCCCTGGTGCTGAACACAAAGCTGAAGGTGATGGATCCAGTTATGCTGTCACAAGCCTCCACGATGCGGTGCTGAAGGTGGTGTTCGTTGTGGATTTTCTCAGCATACGCAGTTTGTTTGAGATGACCCCAGAGATAAATCAGGGTTAACATGTCTAGCAGGGTCATCCTCTGACAGTTTTTGCTGCAGCTGGATCTGGAAGGAGTGCCACTTATTGGTCTGAATAATCCATACAAGGGATCACTGGCTGACACCACATTCTGCTGCAACATGTCATTCTGCATCATGGACTTTACATAAAGGCTACCAAAGCCATTGTTGCCGTTTCTTCGCTGGTGGTGGTCTTTAGCTGACCACTATGTGGCTTGTCATCCACAGTATTGGTGTTTTAGAATGTAACAGTGCTGTGTGGAATTGGTAATCTTTCTGGCTGTGATATAGCAGCTGCAGTCCCCAGACATCAGAAATCATCAAATTCTATTTTTAGTTACCTGTGACAAACAACAACAGTTTAGAAACTTCTGTGTTGATAACCTTTGAGCCAAAAAAGATATTGCAAATTTGATTAAGACAATTACTTGCTGAGACAATTCCAGTCTTTTCGATATGCTACATGATCACCCTCACATTGGAAAAAACTTGTCCATGATCCAATATGGCAGATGGCCATGTTCGGACATAGCCTAAAAGATAAGTCCCATCACCCATTACTTGCTTGGGTATTCAGATATGTAATTTTCCCTTTTGTTTCTGTAATAAAAGGGTGTCCTGTCACTTTTGGCTCACCTTGTAGACATCAGTGTCAGGGCATACCATTAGATCTTTATGTTTCAAGCCCTTTCAAGACTGAAACCCATGTCCTTATGAGCAGCTGGTTCTTATCACCAAGTCACTGGAGCTGTCATAGGACACCTCAAAAGCTTAAATAACAAAACAACAATCCAACTACCACTCTTAAAATACACGTCAATGTCAAATCCAGGTCCTAATGAGGCCATAACTGGATTGAGTATAAACTAAAGTTCACATGACAGTGGCTCTTTAGAGCAGCATTGGGCAGTGCTTCATACAGTCTTAGACAGAACAAGTCATATTTGATTTCATGATCATTTTGTTATTAAAATGATGACATAAGATAAGAGCTTGGTCTAACCGACAACAAATCTGCTGTCATACTTACCTTAATTCATAGGATTCTGGAGGTGAACCTGTACTGGAATTGTTATGCCCAGAGTTGTAGGTGCTGCGAAGAAATCGGTCCAGGACCAGTCCCACTGGAGAAGTGGAGGAGCGGTGAGAAATGGATGAAGACAAAGTACAAGAGACTGGAGTATGTTCTTCTGGTTCCTCTTTCACAACAATAGGTGTGTCCGTCCCAGAGCTGTCACATGTCACTGCATCTATATTGTATTTTCTGTGCAGGTCATCATTCTACAGTAAAGCAAATAAAGAAAATACGTGTAACATACACACAGCAAGCAATGTCCTGTTCTGTGAACATTCCCTGATTTACTTTAATAAAATGTATAAATATTACTAAGAAGTGGAATTGCATGTATAGGTAGTGGATTTTATTACAGGCTATTATAGAGAATATTCTATATTTCTACATTCATATGACCTAAACATCATCAGGCTTTTATAAAAGTCCTAACATTACATAAAGAATGAAACAAATAAGATAAATATTATATTGGGTTATTAATTTAACAAGGGAAATTAACCAAGATTATACACCTGTGATTGGTAAAAAGTATTTTAACCCCTAGGACTAGCAGTTGATATGAATGTGAAAGTAATGAGTCAGGTGTTTTTAATCAGTGGGCTTTCCAAGACACATTTGTAAAAGTGAATAATAATCAGGCTGGAAAAGGTTCTAAAATAATCTCTAAAAAGTTTTCTTACATTGTCTAATACTCATGAGTCCACCACCAAGAGAACAGGAGAACACTAAAGAGAACACTAAAGAGCAATGGTGTGCATGTCAGGGTTGCACTTAGTTCTGCACTTTGTTCTGCATGTTATGGAAGACGTTTGTGTGAGGAAACCCAACAACATGAAACCTTTCTATATGGAGGAATATGATAAAATTCCTCCAAGCTAATGTACAGGACTGACTAACAGTTACTGGAAGGGGGACATAAAATACATGGTTCAAATATTTTTGCCACTCACAGTATGTAATATTTGATCAATTTTGATCAATATTTTGTCTCGTTTGTTTACCTTGGTTCTTTTTATCTAGACCAACAGAGAAAATTCTAAAGGCCTTACAAACTTTTAAGCCCCACAGTAAGTTATAAAAATTCTCATGACTCATGGTGAACCTGGATCCAAGACAGCAGGGCAAACATAACATGCCTTCATCTAGCAAGTATGAGTCAAGATTTAAGACTGGAAAAATCATAAATGGGACAAAAATACTTTGCAGGAATACACCCATATTGATGATTTTTAAAGTAGCAAAACTGTATAGATATAATATTTTGAGTTGTTCTATTTGTCTCATTGCCCAGTATTATTAATAATTTAATTAATTAATAGAATTGAATTATCATTTTTAAAAATAGGTTTAATTATTTGCTTATTTAATTCATGCTTTTGCAATGAGTCGCACAGTGACAGTTATTAACAGCTCTAACGCTGTTACTTAGTGTTTAATTACCAAAGGTATTTCATGTTTTGTCTGTTAAATGTACTTGTATTTGTGCTGCACACATTACAAAGGTATGGCTGTAGAATAAGAGAGTAAGAGGACTGGAGTAGCCTGCCTGCAGTCCTGTTCTGTTCTAAATAGAGAATATGTGGGGAATTTGAGACAATGCTCCATTGTAAAAGGCACTATATAAATAAAATTGAATTGAATTGAATTGAATGTGGGGAATTTGTCAATTAAAATGCAACATTGACCCTGTACTGTTGTACATCTTAAAACAGGACAAAATACGACCTGATACATTAAATCACCCTTGTATCAAATTGTAAGAAACTGTGGGGGTTTTTTTTTGTTCGAACTTTCTGTACTGTCCCACCTTTTTTCTCATTTTGGTTGTATATTAATTATGGGTAATTGACAACTAACACCAACAGCATATTAGACTCTTTGTGACCATTATTTTAAAATTTTACTATATTTTTAAACAACAAAAACATCAAATACTCAAATATCAACCAGTTTGCAAGGTTGTCAAAATGTCATTAGGTAAAACAGTGTTCCCTCGCCACTTCACGGTTTACCTTTCACAGACACGGTCCATTGTGGGTTTTAAAAAAATATGAATAAAAAAACCTATATAGCGGATTTTCATAGTTTTGCAGGTTTTTGTGGAACATTTACATTAAAAAAGTCACAAAATTTATAAAAAAATATATTTAAAAAAATATTAATTCTATCAATAAAGGAATGTTATAAATAATAAAATATGATGATTTACAGTTAATAGCTGTTGTATCTAGTCAATGTGTAGGATATTTTGGTGCTGTAAGCTCGGTACGGACGGAGCAGGTGTGATATGAGAGTGATGTATGGTGTGTTAAGTAAAGAGAACGTTCTATTACTTCAGTGTGTTGCTTCATTATTCAACAGTTAAAAACACTACAATAGAGTATTTACTCAGCGGATGAATACTCACCAAAAACGAGGAGTAACACTAGAGCATCGGCCGCCTGCGTCTCTACTTAACAACATGACAAGTTTTTATCTGCGGTTTTGTGTTCTCTGTTTGTGAAAGTTTCATTATAGACTAAATTCCTCCAAGCCCTATGATGTTACCCAAACGTTCTGCAAGTTCTACGGCTAAAATAGTGTATAAATACTTATATAAATATAGCGTACCTACTTCGCGGATTTTTGTTTATCACGGTTGGCCCTGGAACGTAACCCCCGCCGTAAACCAGGGAACACTGTATACTTGAATGCATGTGTGTTTGGGTTGTGGCTTCTTAGGAAACAAAAGTAATCAAATTTAAAAAATAATGTTATTTTTGCTAATATTTAAACATGTAAGCTTCAGCTAAAAAGGAAAGTTTATTTAAATAATCACTGATGTGCAAACTACTTACTGATAAAAGCAAACATCAAAACTGCCGGTGTTAGACCCTTAAGCAACATCCAGTTTGTTTTCACTGTACCTTAGAAGACTTTATCAGTTGTAAGTCGGTCCAGATAAACGTACAACATCAACTTATCAAGTCTGCAAATATTTACTAAATCAATTTACTCTGTTTAAGATTCATACAAGTAACAAACGGAGTAAGCTCACTGGAGAATAAGAGACTTTTATATATTTAATTATATGTAATTAAGGCATAACACATGCACATTCATCTATTACCACACTTTTGTCTTTTATTGTTGGAACATTCTATTGACATAATACTTTACCTAATTAATGTTCCACTTATATAAACACCTAAACAAAGCAAATCGTTTTGTCATTTTAAAACAAAGACCAGTGGGAGCCAGTACATTGTATGAAAAGTGGCAGATATTTCTATCCTTGTGTGGGCATTTGATAAGAAGACAGACAGACACACGCACAGACACAGACATTTGTCTTACTATCCTTGTGAGGACTTTCCATTGGCATAAATGACAAATAAGGACTACCAAAGATAATTAATGCTACACCTACATCTATCCTTAGCCTCAGTAACCTAACTTGAGTCTTTTGTTCTTTTTAATTAAAGTTGCAACTTTTGTAAAAAAAAAAACTTGTTTAAGAAGTGAGGTCCAGAAAAAATGGTCTTCAAAAGTCTTAATTCCAGGTTTTCTTATCACCATAGGGACATTTGGTCGTCACAAGTATAGCCAGACATGGTGTGTACACACACACACACACACACACACACACACACACACAGAGAAACATACACCAGACCTTTCCAGTGCGACTGAGCATGGCAGTGAGTCGGTCAGCAGCAGTGTTTGTAGAGTGTAGCTGGATCCGGGAGCATGAATCAGGAAGGGAACATGACTTCTCTGTCAAAATAACCAGATCACATCATTTAGACTACTGTCTCCTTAATGTAGCATAACCTACACAAAGAGAAACTAAATGAATAGATAAGAACATTTACTGGAAAACAGACTTATAATCTTACTTAACATATAGAATAAGACCCATGAAACAGCATTTCAGCTCTGTTGTGACACAAAAAAGCAGCCATTTAACCCTGATGCTGCGTCTTTATTTCCATATGTAACAGTAGAACATTTGTTCTGTGTAACACAGCAAAGTGTTTGATGTACATATATGAACAAAACAGTGTGTTTGATGTCTAGCTGGCTAATGTGAAGGAAATCCTGTTCATCTAGGGAATTTTTTCATAATGCAGCATATGGCACTCACACTCAACAAAGCACACGTCTACAGTAACGGTATGTACTTTATGTTCATTTCCAGATTTCTTAAACACCCAGTACATTGAAGACAGCTGATCTCTATTTAGCTACAATAATGTGCAAAAGTCGCATGCCACCATTAGATTTGATCTAATGATTAGCAATGGTATGATAACCGTATCCAATTTTCATTTCCCAGTCTCTATTCAAATACAATCACAAAAACATAGAATGTGTAAGCAATATTAAACAATCTGAAAAAGCTGCTTCCATGGGCTACAAGTGGCAAGTATTTAACAAACAAATCAAAAGGTGGCTTAAGACTTTTGCACATTTCATTGGCAAATGGGCACATTGGTCCATTCTAACATAGAATTCCAACATTCTAAAATAGAAAAGATTTGTCACTTATGCTGTTTATGAATGTGTGTGTGTGGTCTAAAGCTGTTTGTGAGTGTATGATGAATTTGTGTGCTGTGTTTCCAAACACAGAACAAGCTGATCTTGACGTCAGCTAAATTGATCCTCTCAACAAACACGCTCACAAATTCGCTTCACACTGAGTAACCGAGCAACCAACCAACTATCAATTAATCAAACCTGTTCAACAAAGAAGTGCACTAAACTCTTAACATCATTAAATTGTTGTCATCACACAAAAGGTCCTTTTCCACTGCATAGGACTTGTATTAAAAAATAGATATACATTTTCTCCATTGGCCACCATTCCAGTACCACAAGTACCAGTAACAAAAGGTCTTTTTCAGGTTTGGCACAAATATGAACTTATTTATGTGGATCCAACACTTCTGACTTCTTATAAATATATATATTTTTTAAATCCATAAACTAATGTTAACGCAATTACTCACTGCATGAGTCATTGTTCATAAAAATTAGGTGATATTTCAAAATGAACAAGAAGCAATTATAAAAAGAATAATCTGATTTTATTTAATTAAACAAGGTGAAAATTCAATTATTATGATTAAGTAATAAGTGATATATTCATGGGGTGAACTGAAGTATGTCAAACTGGATGAGAGTGCCACACATTGACTGTTGGGGCATAGACAGGATCAGATTGTCCAGCAGTTCTTGTGGGATCCTCTTCATGTTCACTTTTTATCGAAAGTTATACAATTTGAAACATTAATTAAAATGACGAAAAATAGTGCTACGTCGCTGTCCCTTGTCTCTACAAACACAGATCACAGGGTTAGGATACTTCACAAGCTGATTCAAGAAATCTGGAGGAATATCACTGCATAAAAAGCAAGGATGCAAGCCTGATGAATTTCTGCTCTATACCCTCCCTCAAACAGCACGGCAAGAAATATTTTTCAATTGCAGATTTCAAATAGTAATAAGAAGTGACATGCAAAACATTACTGTACAGAAAAGAAGCATTGGTCAGATGTATAAGTATTCCAGACCTTTCTGGAAAAAACTGACATTGTGGGCTCTGGACCAAAACGACAAAAAGTCCAAAATTCATGGTCTGTCATGGTAGGGAGTAGTATCACAGTATCACATTTCTGTGATAGCAGAATTAATGCAGAATTATTTTTTGCCTTCAAAAACTCCAGACAAAACATTAAATATCTTATTAGTTAGCTGTAATGATTGTTTATCGTTTCTTTAAGCAGACTCACTCGCTCTTGGTTGTGTGCAGCCAACAAGGTATGTTTATTGATGTTTATATTTCATCATGTGTGATCATATTTTAGTCATATAATGTGTGTGATTGTTAATTTTTGCTAGTAGCTGAAGAACCACAGTGTTGTGTATTTCCTGGAGGAACTGATATGTATAACAGTGTAGGTTTGGATGTCGTGTAAATGGTTTCACTGTTTTTTTATACTTTATCATTTGCATGCAGTTTTCTTATTAAAATGCCCTTTATATTTACATTACAGTAGCATAAAAAGTAACATCTGGTCAGCATTCAGTCAGCAACTCATTCCATGGAAGTTAATGTGGCCGTTAAACAGTGCATACCTGCAATGGTATATTTTATCGAAAACACTTGCATGCTAATATAGAAAAGTAAACAAGCTGCTGTTTTCTTATTTCTTTATATAACCTAGAAATTCCCCTGGCAATTTGAATCAATTAACTGGATAAAATGTATTTCAGAGCTATGGCCAAAGTAGACAATATTATTAAAATTGACATTTTCTTAACAATTTTTTGGCCACAACTTGAATCATGTGCAATGGACAATGTTAAGTAATGGGGGGGTTACATGTGGTTTGGATTTGTGAGGCAGCCAGTTTCACTATAAGTTTTAAGATCATAGCTTGAAGAAAATATTCTATGGAATATTAGCATATCCTTAGAGTCATGATTGTATAGACACAGAAAATCTGGAGATGGGAGGAAGTTGCATATTTCCAAAAGGCAGAAATACAAAACCTAAAAAGCTTACAAAGCTAAAAAACATTAACCTTGAACCGTCTTAATATATGAAAGATTAACATTTTGAAATGGCCCTCACAGTCCTCAGTACTAAACACTGTTCAATATCTGGTAGATAATAAATATGCTGTGCGTGCAAGACAGCATAATGATATTTCAGAACTACAAGTGTCCAAGAATAAGAAGACTGTTAACTGTAGTTAAATTACATACTCAACAATCATTAATCTGACAAGCAATGGCCAAACTCACACAATATACACATATATAATAGATTATTTGTGTTCTCTTAATGGTCACGTTAATTATTTTGCATCGATACTAAGTAAACACTATGAAAGAAACCTGTAACAGAATCTTAACTAGTCCCTATCCCTACTCCCTCCCTCTGGCTTTCTCATTACCTGATTTTTTCTTCCGTTTTAGAATCCTCATTCTAGGAAAGGAAGGCCAGGAGTAGTTAAACGGAGAGTCCGAGTCTGAGTCCATGTTTCTGATTCATCACCCGATTAATCTCAGAAAAAGTACAAATACATTTGAAAAAATCTGCCAAACCACCCACAACCTGGAGAGCTGTACCAAGAGACAGTGAAGACTGGAGGTGAAGCACTGATGACTAAGATTGTGTGTGTGTGTGTGTGTGTGTGTGTGTGTGTGTGTGTGTGTGTGTGTGTGTGTGTGTGTGTGTGTGAGAGGGAGAGGGAGATGTGTGTTCACGTTCTGGAAATTTGAGGATGCCTGCATTTCCATCAGCTCCTCCAGATGGATATCTTTAGGGTCAATAGCCATATTTCTAGTGGTCAGCTACTGTTTGAGTCATTTTCGTCAGCTCGTTTGCTCGTTTTTCTCTCAATTCCTTTTTTCATTCTGTCCGTCCTCTCTTCAGCTTTGGGACTCAGACCCGCAATTTCCGCCTCTATTACGATGGAAAGCACTTTGTGGGAGAGAAACGTTTTGAGTCGATCCACGACTTGGTTACAGATGGCCTGATCACGCTGTACATAGAGACCAAAGCAGCTGAGTACATTGCTAAGATGACCATCAACCCCATCTATGAGCATGTGGGTTACACCACACTGAACCGGGAGCCAGCACTGAAGAAACCTGCACCTGTTTGCACACACGTGACTGATGGGAGAGAGGCATCAGTAGAGGAAACTGGCCTGGAGGAGCGGGTAAGTACCTTTTATATTTGATATATACGCTGAGTATGGTTGATTTTGGCCCAGTCGGGGATCACGCAGACACATAATTGGCTATCTATGAAGGAGGCAAGGCCGCATGTCAGCCTCAACCCTTCCAAGGCCTGAGTGAACGACTGGCGCCCCATTCAGGGTACGTCTTCACCTGTGCATGTGTATGCCACAACAGGAATGCCAGAATAGTGTGTGAATAGAAACAAATGACTGTATACTCTAATTTAATATAATATCATTTTATCACCTGAATGTCAGGATACAGTGTGGATAAAACAATTTTATTACCTGTACTGCACTTTAAAGTGCAGTTTGTTTAACAGTAACACACAATTAAAATGACATAGTTCACAAATTCAGTCTTTAAAAGAACAAGTGAATCTAGCAATTAGTCAGTCTGATTATTATCATTGTTTTTCTTTATTAATGTTTTATTATTACATTTGGATATAGAAGTGCAGTGTGAAAAAATAAATAAATAAATAAATAAATACCCTCATTGCCATTTTACCGATATGAATTTGTGACCACATAATGCACACTTATTATATCAAAACAAAGCACTGAACATGTAATGTCACATTTATTTGGCTGTATGATTTATGCCCTTGCTATGAGAAACATAAGAAACGTAGACCGAATTTGATAGATTGGTCAGTTGTCACTGAGCCCTTTTTAAAAACATTCAGTATTGCTCATTAGCAAATCTGAGGTTTTTCAGAGAAATGACACAACTCCTATTTATGACATTCCAAAACAGAAATACTGAATCAACAGCTCTTACGATAATATCTTTGTTTGTTAATTACAGTTGATTCCGGTTAATCGGACCACACTGGGACGCAATGGTTTTGGTCCTAATAATCGGCTGGTCCGATTAAACGAACATATGTTAAAAGACGGGATGTGTTATGTAACATATTAAAAGTTTATTAAACCTTTATTGTGCCATTTACACGTTTTCTTTTTTTTTTTTTTTTTTTTGGAAAAATTAATTTACAAAGAAGTTTTTTGAAACGA
>JAVSBV010000121.1:3223926-3240466 GCA_033117975.1 Parotocinclus spilosoma
CCCTACTTAAGAATCTACTGAGGAGGGAGAAAAAAAAAAATCTTTATTTTTCAGCACTTTTCAATTTCTCTAGGACTGTGTAGAATCAATACAAGGAAGGAGAAAGAAATAAAAAATAAATTTTTTATTTAAAAATAAAATGTATTTAATATACAATTAAATTAAAGTGAATCTGGAAAAAATGTTTGTACAGAACACTATTTTTATTTTATTTATTTATTTTTTGTATTCTTTAAATATGATCATCGGCGGATCCACGAAACCAGCAATAAAAAAAAAGTCTGGCCTAAGGTATTAAAGCTAGTGCTGACTTAAAAATGCCCTGTACTACTGTATAAATTTGTCTGCCAGAGCAGTAAGACAATACACTCACTCTTAAGATAGTAATAACAGCAATCTCCTGAACCAACTGAATGTCTCTAGATAAAGCTGTGTCAATAGAAATCCAGCCCCATGACAAATGTATTATTTTGCAGTTATTGGAATTGTTATTGGAAAACAAAATCCTCTGTCAGGTGTTATATGGAGACAAACCAAGGGCTATATTTCACCTTTACCTTATTCTGACATGTCTGGTTGAACTGAACATGTATTTTAATGGATAACTCTGTTCATATGGATGTAATAATACATAGTTATTTTTCCCATTAAGAAATGGTGTGTGACAATAGACATCAGTTTAATTATAATGTCGTTATGACAGCTGCTTTCTTTGGGAGTTTGTAAAAGGAGTGAGCGATAGCAGAAATATATTACAGTTGTTATAGGCTTGATCACAATCCACAGTAATTATCATGCTTTTTTGTATTTAATACATGTTGTTAACCAGCATGCAAGACCACATTTAATGTCTTGTAATTACAGGTAAATAAAACACCGATTATTGAAAACATTATATTACATGGTATTAGGCAGTCTAAAGTTAGTGTTTGTTAGTAACAGTGTTGCCACGCCGTTAAAATTTAAACGATTTGTTTGAGCCCAAGTGTGCTTTTATGTTTATTTGGCAGCTTACCTTACTTAAAACGTCTTCCCACGCACCCACTGCCATTTTAAATATTGTAAAAGTATGAACATTTAATATATTGTAATTTTATTTTTGAAACGGTATTCAAATGAATCATTTTGACATAGACCTTGGTGTTCAGACACATTATGAAATTAGTCTGAATAGCATTTCCTTGGGGCATAATTGAAAGGGAAACCAGCTACATTTAAGGATAGTCTTCCTCTGGGTTTATAGCATAACTTTTCTTTGCATTATGTGATTGGTTATTGTGTAAGAAACTCTTCTTTGTCATCAGTAAAAAATCGCCATACTATAATTTTGATGTTAATGAAACTGCAGTTTGAATTGAGTTTGGATAAAAGAGGTTTCCAAGTTCACTAATTCCTTGTAGGTTATGTAGACTTTGGGTATATGTTTGTATCTGTCAAGCGACTTCCAACTTTCAACACTGACGCACACTTTAACACACTAAGGAACAGTCTTGATTTAAAGTAAACATGCTTTCGGCTTAATATCACACTGAATAAAATGGAAGAAAAAAAAAGAAAGTCTGCCCATTAACTGAAGAAACGGGACCTAACCTGGCCTTGTGCACTCTCCTCTTTACCCCACCCCACAGGTTAGTTGTATGTGGTGTTTAATCTTTTGAATTCAAGGAAATGGACATGGAGAAGCCTTGAGTTTAAGAACGATTGAGTTACATGGTGCCTGTGCTGAGGGACGTCACTCGGTACTTCAAGAATCAAAGATGAATGATGATATTACCATGTTATTCAACTGGTAAATCTCTCACTGTCTAGAGCGTCTGCGGGTCTTTGAGTGGGAGTTCATTCTGCCAGTGGAACTTAATTTAACCACAGCAGTTACTTGTTTAACTGTAGCAGCCATCATGCTAAACAATGATGTGATATTAGAAGCTATTTCACACGGTAAGTAGGCTACACGGTAAAAAAGTAATGTGTTGTAAGACTAGTGAGATTCACATGTGATTTCTCCTCCCCGAGTTTGGATAGAAGTAGTATAATTTATTGGCAGAATGCTTTAAAGGATAATAGGTTGTCTAATGTCATTTTTAGCCCAAGCTTAATGTGAACAGAACCTGATGACTACTGGGAGTAGTTAGTAGAAGCAAACAAATTGTGGTGTTTGACAGTGGGGCTCTACTGTTTACATCACATTTCGCAACTGTTGCATTATGTGGAATTGAGTCAAATAGGAATATTTATTTTAGATACTTTTTTGTTAGATTAGCACATTTCCTGTCCTATGGCTATAGAAAAGCCTCAGTAGCTCATCCTAAATTGGTTTTGTGCTATTTCAAGTATGATCTAACACAATAGAGCATCTAAATAAGTGGCTAAAGTGTTTGCACCAGTGGTATTCAAACTATGGAATGAGTCCTAGTCTTGATGACAGAGTAATATCAAAGCAGAGTAAACAAAGTTTTGCACATTTCTCTTAGATTCCTTTATGTATTGAATTGTGCCCTGCGCCCTGTTATTTCCATATCAGGTGGGTAGAGTAAATCTGTTACTGTTAGCAGTAAGTCTTGACCAATTTGTGTTGTTGTTTGCCAACTATGTGTTTATATTTTGTTTTGAATGGGTTGTGGGCATAGAAAAAATTTCGCAGATGCCTACGGGAGGGTTGGAATGCCACAAAGTTAGTGGATCTGTGGTTGGTTATCTTTTCAGCTGGATACAGTGAGCATTCACATTTAGTTACCGGTACATCGACCAGTAATTTTTCAAAAGAATTTCAAGATATATGGAGAAATCGACTAAAATCTCAATAGAATTATTTTAGTTAGCTGAAAGTATTTGTGACCCGTGAATAGGCGGGCATTCCTTAAAGGCTCCTTAATGTGGTTAATTCACTGAATTACTGTACACAAACAAATAACCTAAATTTCACTATTTTACAAAAATGTGGTAATAATGGAATTTTGATTTTGAATGAGGTACATTCCTGATAATGGGGTCTGCTTGTGTATGGCTCATTAGTGCTGTAAAATAATTATTATTAGTTGTTAGTTGAGCTTTTTATTTATTTATTTTAGGTTAATTGCATTTTAAATTCATTATTGATACTAAATACATTTTAAAGCTCTACACTACACACATTTTAACAGAATGCATTATTACTTGTAATAAATCAATAAACCCAAATTCACTGTAGTGATTGCAAGAGTTTTAATTACATATATTAATATATATAGGTACCTTTATTAGGAATAGCATATGCAATCGGTAATCTCGTTTGGCAGGCGGCATATAAGGAAGTGTCTGAAATCCTATAGTGTTGTGTTCCTATACTAATGCAACGCTGGATTGCCGATCTTAAAAAACCTTTTACACTATATGTAATCTCAAGCATCCGAAACTATTGTTAAGCAGATGTTGTCTGGTGTCTCTAGTAAACTGTAGTATTGACTTTAAAGCTTTCTTAAATTGAGTTGTGCAGATTATAATGCAGATGTCCTATTTCTCATCTTGAACATCATCTTTTGCATCATATGCTATGTTTATATTATGCTAAGAAGCATCTGGAGTAGGCGGTTTGAGTAGGAGGCTTTACTTCAAGAAAGAAGTGTTTGGATTAGGGTCCTCTGTGTGTGAAATCTGTGTGGGTCTGACACAAACAGGTTGAAGAACTAAGGCAACAGGAATGTTGCTTTTTTGCAGAAACCAGGAGCCTGTAACAGGCAACAGGATAATCGCTGGGTCTATGCACCGGAAACGCACGCAAATGCTGTTCCTATGGAAACTAAGGTATTTCCAGCAAATGCTGATAGACCTACGCAAATTCAGTTTGAATACAAACACAAAAATGGATTCCCTGTCATGGTTTAATCATATGGACCCAGAGGTAATGAGTCAATTTAAAGCTTTAGATGTTTTATGTCCTTTGCCAATCACTAGTTTTTGTATATTGAATGAAGCAAACACACTGCTGCCTTTATAGCTTGTTTAGTAAACGTATATTAACGTTTTGTTTTTTTTAATTTGTATCAATATGTGCCATGTTTTCTCCCTTCTCTCCTTTCTCTCGTCATCCTCATCTCAGTTTGAAGCTTCCCTGTTATTACAGGGCAGTTATAAAACCAAATATGTTAATGGGCCGAGTTTTAGACTATACCAGATTAATGAGATTACGGAGTTCCTAAATTTATTCATTTATTAATTATTTATGTATTTGTTTTTACCCTGACAACTTGTTTTGGTCATTTAGTCTCAACTGTTTTGCTGTGTTGATCTCTAGTGTGTGAGGTGTTTGTTCATATGGTCACACATTAGCTCCAAAACGTATGGCCAGTCAGGAGCCTGATGTAAACTATATAACTACCAATTAGCCTGGACTAAATCAATTGCTTGACAAGCCATACATACTGTATGCATTTATTTAGATGACCTGTTACTAATTTAGGAAGTTTAATTGAGAGTCAGTTCTCAGAGTGAACTACAGGTAAAATGTTGCCAAGTTGGTAAACTGTACTGCACCCAATTAGTACATTTCTAAAATGACTACAGCTTTAGTACCATATATATTGTTTCTACAATGGAATGGCAGACATGCATATAACTTGCTTACAAGTTTAATCAGATTTGAGTGACAAAGTTAGCGGCACAGATAATTAAACCAATGATCGCAGTGTATGACAGTTGTGAAGGGCCTACCAACCTGTGCTTCCTGTGAAGGTCTCCTTTTTCCTTCATAGGCTGTAAGAAAGTTTGCTCTTATTTACTGGTGTGCCCTTGCACATCTTTGTCATGTGGTGAAGAGTAGAACGCGACTGGGTTGCATAACAAGGATCAGCAGTGCATTATGACTAGGAGAAGAATGGTGCCTTTGGTTCTGCCATGCCTTAGATCAAGGGCTTCAGTGTTTCACTGTTTGCATAATCACTTACACTACATGCATGCAAGCGTTGAAATTACGATAAGGTTATTGTAATTACACTACACATTTGCAGATGTGTGCAGAACTGTGATCAATGATGTTATGGATTTAATACCAAATCTCAGTCAGAGAAGTCATTGTGGTTAAGTGTTGCGCTACCATCTGTGCAGCAAATGAAGCCGAAACTGCTATACACATGCATATACACCTTTTTAATTCAATTAAATTCAATTTTATTTGTATAGCACATTTTACAATAGACATTGTCACAAAGCAGCTTTACATTGATATATTAAACAAGTGTCACAAATGAATTCCCTAATGAGCAAGCCAATGGCGACAGTGGAAAGGAAAAACTTCGAGATTAAGAGGAAGAAACCTTGAGAGGAACCAGACTCAGACGGGAAACCCATCCTCTTTTGGGTAATAATTAACATTACATATAAAACATTTAAATGTATTAAGTCTATGAAGAGATGGGAGAGGGAGCGTCTTTGGCATGGCTGATCCTTCCATCTGATAGGAGAGTACAACAATGTATTGTAATATGCAATCATTAAAGATAATACAGTAATGTACTGTTATGAGCCTGCTTAGGAGAAAGCCATAACATAAGGATGATTGAGGATGTAGTTAAACACACATATGAATGAATAACTCCCGCCTCTGCTTATAGAATCACAGCATTGATTGGCTGTTGAGGTAATCAGCTGTTTATGACCGCAACATTGAGTTAAAAGAGAAGTTTTTATTTCCTACTAATTTTTAAGACCTCAAATGAAGTTAAACGAGCACAGCTGTAATTGTGGACAGGCCCATGTTGTTCCATCAGGGTAGTCACAATTTTAAAGTGTGATTTCATAATGCACCGGTGTTGAACTCCATATCTTAAGTGTTTTGTTTCACACAGTTTACTTCTATGATCTCGGCAATGAAAATTCCTGTAATGTAATTGGCTGATTCATTGTAAGATGACAGCTGATAGGAGGATCCATGCTCCTTTAGTAACCTCATGTAAGCAGTCATCATATAACAGTACAAATAGAACTACTAGGTCATGCATCGTTATATGTTTTTGCTGTATTCTCTTCTAAACAGATATAGTAATGAATAGAAAACTTTGCACAATTTGTAATATTTTGCACAATCATACACACAATTGTGTATATTTTATAGGCAGTTTAATGTTATAACTGGTTAAAATTTTAAGGCCCTATGCAGTTTGTATAGACCATTATGCATGTTTTGTAACTTTGAGAAACCCATTCCAGTTCATTTATTTTGAATGCTTTATGGTTACTGGACCTTCTCTATTGTTTTCTACTCTTTTGTGAGGTTTTAACACAGTCCAGGTTCAGCAGGCTTTGTGCAGTGTATAATTAATAGTGTTTCCTGTGTTCAGCTTGTCTTGAAGGATTATAGAAATTTAGGATACTGCGTTTAGCCATGATTTTGAGAAGGAGATGGGGGAGGAAAGATCTGTATTTGCTTGGCTCAGTCTGAAAGCGAGTGTATGGAACATATAGTGCCAGTTCTTCCTGTCTAATGTGCCATGACTAAAAGATCAGGATTACATGTTATGTAACGTTACATAACTATTCATTTGTCACGTTACATAACAATTCATGACGACTCACATTTGTCTCCAGTGAAACACAGTATTATATTGACGTCCTGTTTGCTAATTCTCTGTATGCCAGTTACTAGAGAACAGAAAAATGGTATTCTTATATCAAGGGGTATTCTCCTATCAAACTGCATGTGTGATTGTGAAACGTGATCTCTTGTAAGTAATGGAATTAAGAAAAGAGGCGAGGATATCCAACAGGTCGAATAGTGCTTTTATGTCATACACCACTGCATTAACCATTTTACAGAGGATCACTTGCCTGCCGAGAAAGCTCTTGCTACCTCTTTATCCCTCACTCTCCCTGTTTCCGTTCTTGTTAACTTAATATGAGCTCCAAAGGCTATGGGGTGGGATAGCATTCAGCCCATCACCATGAAGAGCAGAGGTTGAATCTCAATAGTGCGTCCAGTTAAGCTGACCACAAAACTGGCAGAACGACTTTAGCTAATTATTTGTCATACTCCTGTCAATGAAAGTCATTTCTTTACTGTGTATTAAACTACTAAAAGCTTCCAATAGTTTGTGCTCGACAAATACAGCCATACCTCGGTTCTCATCAAATTTTGACTAGAAAAATGTCTAATTTGCTCGGTACTCCGTGCTTTTTGTAAAACTTGTCAGTCAAGGTACGCGTTTCGTTTCAGCCGAGTCGTGATTCACAATTCAAAGCACAGTGATTTCGATTCATGATACAATTAACTCATGATGGATTTCTTAGAATGTATCCACATCGTAAATCAAGAACTCCTGTATAGTGCATCTCCATTACTGCATATAATGCCTAATACAGTGTTGATTTTCTGAGGATCTGGAACTCATTCAAAATACATGACTCCTAATGGGAAATATTTGCTTGGTACTCTCCTAGAACAAATTAATGACAAGAACCAAGGTACGACTGTATTTACTGGATGTAGCCCAGATGAAATGGTTTCTTATTTGAAAAGTAGTGGTCAAGAATGCTCACAAAAATTAGGGGATACTTCAAAATGAAATATCCACATATTTTTGTAAGGAGTGTTTGTATGGTGTTAATATCATTAGTTCATATTATGCCTTCTTTTGGTGATGCAGAGGTATCGGAGCTCAGTTACCCAAGATCCCAGCAGTGGCATTTTAGCAGCTCTTCTGCTCGGTGAGGCACCACTGACCCTCTTCAATTAATCACCAGGACAAATCTGTATACTGAAATATATTCTGCAAAAAGGAATTAATCGTTTAGAAAAACCTTCCAATTTCATCAGAAGTTGATTTTATTCCTTATTATGATTATTGTCATTGCCGAACCTATCAAAACTTTTTTTTTTTCTGGTGCAGCTTACAGCAGGCTACATTTTTTTTTTATTCCTGTTAATGAGTGATTACATGTCCAGATGGACTTTCACTTTCTAACTGCCTTGGTAAAGCATGAGAATGACATTAATAGCACTTTATGTACATCCGTTTTACGAGTGCTGTTCAGTCCAGGTTCAATTCAGGGAAATGTATCAATCAGCGTCAATTAGTGGAGCAGCTATAAGGGGCCCCTTCCTGAGAGCCAGACGTCAATAATGCATCGAGCAGCAATCCATGCTATTAAACTCCAAAGAGCTGGAACACAGCAGGGCCCAACACAGTAGTGTGAGGAGAGTTGAAAATAAAAGGCTCATGGCTGCTGTCTAGAACCACATGGAGCAGGTTTCCTCCACTGGGTGAGCTTGTCCCTGGGAGTACAGCAGCAGCAGCTCCATTGGAATATTGCACTCATAGCCTTTTATCTTGGCTCCAGCAGTTTTAGCCAGTCGGCTTGCATTTCACACATTGATCTGGAAATCAGCGGGCGGGAAGCTCTCTGTCATCTTGGCCACCATTAGGGCTCTGAACTGAAAGAGGCTAGCTTTAGTGCACTTTTATGGTATTGATTAGAGAGAAGCATACTGGGGCAGTGTCTGCGCATACATGCCATGGCTGACTATTTCAGACCAAGGAGGATGTCAAGTTTGAGAAAATCCATAATGATGCCAAGCTAAGAAAAAAGATGATGATTAAACATTAAAAAAAATGAAAGTGCAGGTAGGGGTCATATTCTCTGTATGTGCACCCCAGTCAGGTTGACACTTACTCTCAGTAAGTTCATAACCAATTCCTCATAAAGTGATTTTAAAAGGGCTTTTTTTTTTGTGGTGCTATATTACAAAGATGACAAAACAGACGTGATGTTTGATTTTAGAAAGCAAATCAATAGGGAAAATGAGTATAGAATCGTGGATTCACAACTTCGACTCAAGTGTGACTTGAGTAACAAATTTGATGACTTTCGACATGACTTTTACTGTATTATCAGTGTGTAGGAATCAGATTTGGGCTTTAAGACTCAAACTTGAGAGCCATTATGAAACATAAAAATTAGTTTATGTTCATATTGAATAACACGACTGAGCCTATTGTATTGCTTGCATAGTGCTGTATCACTGTAAATCCTATAGAGTCAACATCCAAAACTTCATGAGAATGGTTAATATAGAAACCAAAACCTGTTTTAAACTGGCCATGTGAGTTCTAATGTTCAGTCCAAATCTATGGAGAGCGCTAAAATCTGCTATTAGGGAAAACTAGTTACAAAATACATTTATGGGCTGTCGTTGCAAAAGGTTGTGCGCCCAAGTTTTACGGAAACCTGGCTTTAGGCATGTCCATGTTGCATAGTGTTTCTTCTTTTCTTGAGTTAAATGGCTGCATGTGTATTGACAGGGCAACGTTTTTTGTTTAACATAGCCCTTTTTTTTTGGAGATATTGGTTTGGGTGCCAATAATCTTGCCACAGTTGTACCCTGGTCAGGAAATACCTATATATTTTGTTTTTGTGTTCTCTGATTTTTTTTCCTGCTCTTGTTGTGTTTTTTGTTGTTCTTTTTTATTCTGAATTAGCTGTTGTGGTTTTATTTTGTGAGTTCATTTTGCTTTAGTGTCTATCCCCAGAGAACACTGTGCAGTGGTTGCCAGTCCTTCTAAGGGTTGAGTTGCTATTGTGATGCTGGATGATGATCCACCAACCAGCCTCACCTCCCTTAGGCACAGGCATTGATGTCTGCATGTGGCACTTTAAAAGAAAGCAAATTCTCATTACCTGACTGGAAAGCAAATATATTTATTTAAGTATTTATACAGTATTTTAGCCGCAGAACCTGCAGAACCTTTAGGTGGCATCGTAGGGCTTGAATGAATTCAGTTTATATTGAAACTTTCACAAACAGCGAACACAACACCACAGACAAAAACTTGTCATGTCCACAAGTAGCGACTCAGACTGGCCATGCTCTAGTCTTACTTTTCATTTTTGGTGAGTATTTATCCGCTGAGTAAATACGCTTTTTACTGTAAATTGTAATATTTTATGATTTAGAACATTCCTTTATTGTTAGAAATAATATGTTTTATATATTATTATAAATTGTTTGATTTTTTTATATATATATATATATATATATTGCAGGTGGATAATGTTCATATTGTAAACAACACATACACATGGATAGAACTTTCAATTTGTTGCTTTTTATATCTTTTTTTATATCCCACACACTTTTAGCATAATCTTATTATGAAACGCTTGTTTTACATTTGTTTTATTAATTTTCAATTGTTTTGTGTATTATTTTGCATATTGTTACAATCTTGATCCTCGATCTGTCACACTGTTAGTGTGTGCTACCTACAGTCTAAAATGGGATGTTCATACATGAAATCAGATCATACTTTTCTGAAATATTAAATTCAGCATCAGGAAATCAGTAACTTTACCAGTAGTTTAGTAAAAGTAAAATATTTTCTTCATGAATTACTGCTATAAAGAATTATATTATTATAAGAAGTACTTTTCTCTTCAAAATGTTACTTAAGTAGCTTAAAAGTGTATCACGTTACCACCCCTCTCTGTTATGCATGATAATGGACCACTGTGGTCAGATTTCCACATTTTGTAGTTTAGACAATTACATGAAATACTATTTCAAGTCCATTGCACCTTATGTCATTTTGTGTAACTAGTACTTTTTGGTGGTAACTTTCAGATTGGCAATACCTCGGATCTTTGGTATTGTTTGACAGGTACCCCCTTAAATTGGATTAATTGAATTAATAAATGCTTAGCAGTATCCTTTTACCAGGTTTCTGGAGTTTTGTGTACAATCATCCCAGAGCTGAATTCCCTAATATTTGTGAGCAGTCTAGTTAAATATGCAGTGGTTGGTCCCTAAAGAATGTCTGTGCTGGAGTCAAATGCACCTATTTACACAGATCCCATTAGGTGTTTAGTGTTGGGTACCAGGACGCTCTGTGACAGGTGCTGGTTTGTGTTGAAGCAGGTTAATTACTTTGCATTAGGGAATCTTTGTTAGCTATTGACTAGATGTAGGAGGAAATTGTTTTGAGCTTAAGTCAGTTCTGTTGTTTAATCACTACATGAACATTATATGATTGCATATACTGATTGTGCTTGAGCATCTTTGTCATGCTGTCTGTGCTGTAGCTTTGATGTTAATGTAATTTTAAAGTGGAAATGGTAGTGTGGTGCTATTATCGCAGTGCTGGTGCTTAGCTCAGAGGTGATGGATGACTCATTGATTGGCCTTTATGTGCCCACGCTTGTTCTCGAGCTCCTCCACAGTTCTGAGCTTGCTCCTGCTACTCTCTCCTCTCACCCACTCTCTTACGCACAACTCCAGAGGACGGGGGAAGACGGGGCCCGGATGGAATGATCTCCTTGATAAAATCCATGCCAGCTCCACTCTGATTGGCTGCTTCAAGCTGTGTAATCAGTGCGACTGTCGCAGGATCCCTCCCCCCCAACTACTCTCCTACATTTGCCCCTCCTTCACAATCTCTGAGGCAGGGTTCTAGAGAGGATATCTGCTGCTCACAGAGGGGAGAGGATTAACTCAGCCACTCATCTCATCTGCATATAGATGCCCAGACAGAGACAGGCAGGAGACGAAACACACTTGCACTCGACTGTTTCTCTGCTTATCCATCCTGTTCAGGACTCAAGACTGTTTATTTCTTGTCTTGGTGCGGTGGCTTGTTTTGGTTCATTAAAGCAATGCAGGACCTTCTGACTATTATGAAGACTCTTGAGTGTTGAGCTTTAAATCAGTTTTTTTTAATCAGACTTCGAGAGTGCGTCACTACATCTTTGTAAAAGCGTTTAGCAAGTGTGTCAGCATGCCGTCGCGACAGTCTTACACTGTCAGTAAGGCAGAGAAGTCCCTGGTGCACAAGACCAAGCAGGAAGTGAAGGAGCAGGAGCTGTTTGCAGCAGCTCTGGCCATGAGGATGCGTCCTCAGAAACCTCCAGCTACCATTTGGCAGCCTCTAAAACTGTTTGCTTATTCACAGCTCAGCTCGCTTGTACGACGTGCCACGCTGAAGGACAATGAGCGCGTACCCAGATATGAGAAGGTGCACAACTTTAAGGTAAGACTTTTGTTTTCTGTATTCTTTCTCACAGTACTGTTACAAACTGGTAAATGATGTGCATTTCTTGGAAATGACTTTTGACCCTGTTTCCATCTAAAATTGGAAAGTAAGTTAATTTTGTCATTGTAGTAAAATTCAAAAAGAACCACTATGCTTGTTTGACAATACAGTTAAAAAGACAGCAAGAGGAACTTAGTAGTACAAGACATTTACTAGTAAACATGTTCGTTTCTACTACTTGTGTGTGATGCTACACCTTTAGCGTGACAGATGGAAAGATTAGGGATTGATAGGAGTGTTGTATTTCCATTAGGCTTCAATCAACAGACGTGGCTTCCCTCTCTGTTCCACCGTTTACGCATAAATTGTTTTTATGTTTACTTTGTTTTCCCTATTTCGTTTTGTCTTGCTTATTTGTGTTTTCCTGCTTTCACTATAGTTTGATAGCTAATAGTGTAAACTACCCTCCCTCTTTCTCTTGCTTTCTCTCTCGTTTTCCCTGTTTTGTTCACTCCATTTTGCTCACCAGTCCTACAGAAAAGTGTGTGTTGTGTGTAACTGGAGTATGGAGGCAGTGCTATTATATTAGGCTTAAAATTGCTGACTCCACAAAGTGCCTCACTGCCCCAATTTCATTACACCTTCCTGGTCTGAGAGCATTTTCCACCTACTTAGTTTTTACCAGCAGGTTATCAGCAAACAGCATTTTGCTGGAACCACTCCGAGTTTAATGAAGTAAGGCTTATACCTTTTTAATAAATAATAATAAGTGTTTGTTATTAATTGCTCCAGTCACCAACGCAATCATTTTCCTCTTAGTTCACAGGAATTTCTCTTTCTTACACTCACAGCATTTAGACATCCATATGTCTAATGTCTCAAGAACTACTTACAAGTGCTTTGTATTCTTCCTAGTAGAACAAATCTCATGTTCCTACAAATAAGCAATAGCCCAAGAACACAATCCAACCAGAACGAGTTAGGGTCAGATGTAAATAAATCAACCATAACACACAACCCAATGTTTTTTGATCGCCGCTTAAAGACATCAAGAGACGAACATTTTGGGGAAGTTCATTCCACCACCTGGATACCAGGATGGAGAACCGTCTCAATGCTTGTCTTCCTTTCTTGAATTCTGTATGAGCATGATGTTTATTTTGTGTTCAGATTGCGAAGGAAGGTAAAACTACACTGCTCACAAAATTTTGTTGAAATATCCCCTACTATTTGTGAGCAGTATACTTGTGTTCATAGGAATAAAGGGGAAACAATATATTACTAAACGATTTGGGGATTTTTAAAGATTGTACATTTAATAAGAGGTAAATGCCATTAGAAAAGCATTTAAATTAGGAAAATTAATATGCTTACATTTTACTTGGCCTGACATGTCATGCTACTAGGACAGAATATACATTAGCTGTATCACAATATAATTGTCTGTACACTTGCGTTAAGTAACTGAATGCATTACCTGGGCTCTGAACAATTTGGCCAAAAACATGTAGATTTACAGCGCTAAATATTTAAACTGTGAAATTTGTTCTGGCATTTGACAGTTTACAGTATTTAAAATGTATAGCTCACCAAAATACTCTCCATTTGGATTCCTTAAATATAATACAGGAGCTTCAAATTTTGGTTATGGAAGGTAGCTGTTATTTGTTAGTAATACATAGTAGTAATTGTGCTGTTGGTTTTGTTGGAGTACATATGCAGTACAGTACACATTCTATGCTTTATTGACAGTTCTTTTAGTTATTTGAACATAATTTAGAAAATATTTGCATAGAATGTTTGGACGGGCCGAGCCCTGATAGGCATGGAATCTAGTATATTTCCATAAATATTTTTCATAATTACAATCCAGCACCTTTGATCAAATGTAATTTATCTATTAGGTGCTTGGACTTTCCTACCATGACCATACATTGAGGCCATGCTTGTTTTCAAAAGCTCTGAGTTCAATGAGGCTGCTCATGCTCCCTAGAGAGGCCCCACGAAGGCTTGTGATTGGATGAGCTGTTACCTGGGGCAGGGAAGAAAATCAGCTGTGATCAGCGTGCTTTCTGCCCGAGAGCCTTTAGCCATTCCTTCATAGTCCAACGACACATTCACACAACACATGGCCCCTTTTCTTCTTCTTTCTTTGTCTTTCTCTTTATTTTATCGCTTCTTCTTTCTTCTGATTAATGACCTGAGTGGATTTAACAAGCCATCACATTTGACATGACTGGAGCACACTGGTGATTGTTGTTTCTGACCAATGTTTGTCAGCAATCTATTTCCACTCCCAGAGATTTGACCTTTTTTAACAGTAGTTTGATAAGTTGAGTGGTCAAATCTGGCTCTGCTGTTACTGTTGGGCCACTGAACAAGACCTTTGACCTCAGGAGCTCGGCTCAGTTGTAAATCTATTACCAGTTCTTGTAAATCAGAATGTCTCCTTTTAAGCGTTTTGGATTATACTGAATACAATTCATATGGACATGGCTGTCTAGTGGCTCTATTGCTGATGATATTAAAATAAAGAAAAATAATTGTTGCCACCAGATTGCAAATTCGGTGGATAAACTGACTTGTGAACAGCCAGAGTACATGCTGCTTCATGTATGTACATATTACAGGCCACTTCAAGACTACATGAGAAGCCCGTCTTCAATTCAACTTCCTTAAATGGTGGTCATTGTTCAGCAAAGTCTCTATACTGTTACAACTCCAAATCAGAAAAAAGTCAGCACAGTATGAAAAATGCAAATGAAAAAATCTTTACTTTGGCAACTCTTAAGGTGACTGTTTTTAGGGGATATTTTGTCCAATTCTTTTTGCATACATGTTTTAAAGTGTGCAACAGTACAGGATAGTTGTCACTGCTTTCGAAATTCTCCACACATTGTCTGTTGGAGGCAGGTTAGGACTGCAGACAGTCTACTCCACTACCTCTATGCGCTTCTTCCATAGAAATGTGTGCAGCATGTGGATTTGCATACTTTTTCATGTGACCACAATGCACTGTATTTTAATAATTGGAAATGAACAGTGGAAATGATCCAGTTTCCACTGTGTGATTAAATCCCTCCTCAATGATTTTCATACTACTCATATTTCATACTACTCATATTTCATACTACTTTTATGCCAAGTCATTTGTATAATTACCTGTTAACATTACCTGCTTAATATCATTGAATTATTACTATTATTATTATTATTATTATTATTATTATTATTATTATTGGTGGTAGTAATTTATTAGAAACCTTACTAATCCTGCAACCACTACCATTCAAACTTTTTTGCAGTCCAGAAATGCAGGAATGAATGTATATAATCAAAGTAAATTAGGTTAAATTAAGTCAGACAAGACATGCAGTATCTTGGGTTTATACTGTCCGAGGTAAATGGACAGCACACTGGAACACATTTTCCATACTGTCCCAACTTTCTCGGATTTGGGGATCTAATCTTAGTGGTTTTTAGTATTTTAGTGAATCAAATTATCAAACTGAACAGCACAGTACAGCATTCCAATTCTGCTTTGAAGCCCCAGGTGCAGACTTAATAGACATTCTATAAAGCAACACGATATGGTATTATGTAAAATGGCTTTGGATAAGGAAATGCAAGTTATTGCACTTCTAGTGGAGGAATTGCTATGCTACAGTTAGCCAGTGAAATGAAGTGATCCTATGTGAGCATATGGTCCACATTTAAAAAAAAAACAAAAAAAAAAAACAGTGCTGTAGCACCTCCCGCATGTCACTACTAATCCTTTAATTCTTTGTGTTCACTCCCTGTCCTGTAGGTGCACACGTTTAGAGGACCGCACTGGTGCGAGTACTGTGCCAACTTTATGTGGGGACTCATCGCCCAGGGAGTCAAATGTGCAGGTGAACAAGAAACCACACACACACACACACACTCACTTCCACTGAACAAAGCTCCATATTTGTATTTTTTTTTATTTCTCATTAGTCCAGTGACAAATGTTCACTGTTCAGAGTCCACTTTTTCAGCCAAATCTTTGGGTTTGATATTCACAAAACAAACAAGGACAGAAGATAGTTTATTGAGATTATGTCAACCATTAAATGCACTGTTTTATGATTGCATTGTTTTATTTCCTAACCTGACCCTAACTTTTTACATGACATATTCAGCATGACCATGATACATTTTACTTTGGCTGTGGAATTTTCATCTGCATTATTGTACAATGACTGCACTGCAGTATAAAAGCCAGTTGTTTTTCGTTTGTTTCATCAGTTATTTGCTCGTTTTAAATTTGGGTGAAACACTTGTTAATATGGAAACACGAATGTTTCATAATCAGCTCATCTTTAAACACTTCAGTCATGTGTTTTCTCTTTCACTTGCATGTGGACTGTGGTAACCTAGTGGTTTAGGTACTGGACTCTGGACCAGAAGGTCCACGGTTCAAATCCCACCTCTGCAAGCTGCCACAGTTGGGCCCTTGAGCAAGGCCCTTAACCCACCATTGCTTGGATTATAAAACTGTATAAGTTGCAAGACGCTCTGGATAA
>JAVSBV010000121.1:3271172-3283872 GCA_033117975.1 Parotocinclus spilosoma
TTTCTTACAAAGGGTCCCGTTTTGTTCTCCAGATCAGGATCCTCTGTGTGTGTGTGTGTGTGTGCGAGAGAGAGAGAGAGAGAGAGAGAGAGAGAGAGAGAGAGAAGATGCGGGCCCGTGGGGGGCTTTATGTTTTTGTGTGTTATCACTGGCATTGATCTGTCCCCACCCTTAAGAGGAAAAGCGCATTTGTAGATGATTAACTAATCAGTGTAAACTTAAATCCGTCTTCTCCACAGGTCCTTGCAGCATCCATTCATACACACCTTCCTCTCCTCATTTGCACACCACACAGATATATGGATGAAAACGATTACATTTGGCTTATTGGTCATTTGTTAAACGAATGAACACAATTGTTACTATACTCACGAGAACAAATTACAAGTCAACGAGCATTGGAAAATATCTGCTGCAACGGGAAAGCCCTCAGTGGCATCACCGCACCGCGCACCAGTGATGAAGAGCCTGATTGGCATGATAATGTATTTCGTCATTTGTGTGCAACAGATCAGAATGTGGGAAATTTTGGTGTTTACAAACAACACACGCGAGACTGTATAATTTGCAAGAATGCTGACAAAAGGAAATTCAAGCTACATTTAATAAGATCTTCTCCCCTTTTCTGATTTCCCTCCTGGGATTAATTTCTGTTTTATTTGCACTTTGTACAAGAGTGCACCTATATTACTATTCTGTGCACTTGCTTTGGAAACAGCAATGGTTTAAATTATGGAGAAGCGAATACTGAGCGCGCCAATACATTTAGGAAATACAGTTAGTATAGTCTGTATTTAGTAATTCAGTATATAGTATAAGCAGGAGAAGTCTAAAAATCTGAGAAAGTTAAGAATAAAAACATTGGCAATTCAAATCGTTTATGTGCTCTCATTTTGGAATAAAAACGTCAGGTTAAATTACGCACTGGTCTGAAATGCACTTTGAACAATCATTTGAGAACAAAGTGTGATCGTTGTAGTATGCTTTACGCGTGAATTACTCGCCTACTTGCTTGTGTCCCATGTCTTATAATTAGAAGCCATAAAACAGAAAGCCGCGTGGTCATATAAAATCCATTGTGTGTAAAATAACAACATGAACGCAAGTTTTAAGCAGTCTATTTAGGCTTTTGATTTTCGTTTAATGCGCTTGATGGTCACGTCCAACCTGCTTTACTTTTTTACTTCCATACTGACTACTGTAATATGTCAACATAAACTAGTAACATGCTCCCCACAGAGCACACCTACATGGATACTTGTACTATGCGCATCTTTATTACTACAGTATATGGTTTCAGAAGTAATTATCAATGTCACTAAGCCAGGGCTGATGCAATTCTTTTGATTTAACTTAGGCAAAGTTAATGTACGTGATATGTGCCTTTTCTTAAATATCAATTAACCATAACATACATTGCAAGCTATACTCATGTAACATTTACCTAATATGTAGCAATCTACTGATTCATTCTTAAAACGTAGGATTGTGTAAGCTATTTGTACTATATGTGTGTGAGTTCATGTTATAGGGTGTGTGAGGCATGTAAAGACTTCCTGTCACGCTACAGTTTTATGGGCTTTTTTTGTATTTTCTGTTGACTCATGCTGATGAGCATCTGTCTGGTCTGGCAGGGATCAGACCGTACCTGTTTTATACTCATGTTTGCAGGACTGTTTCATGAGCAGCTCATTGACACTTTCAGCTTTCAGATTGTTTTGCCCTCTGTCTGTGTGACCTGTTGAGAAACAGATTTCAGATCCAGAACTGTAAGCGTGACATGTATTTTATTGCAAATATTCCAGCTGACAGGCATAATTCGATTAAATGTCCATGTAGCCCAAGAAATGTATGCATGACTTTGGTACATCTACCAAAGTACTAAATCCATATTGATGTATGTCAGTCTTTTGTGGTTCCGTGAAGCATTCTATAATTATTGTGTTGGAAAACACACAATGGGATATTCTTTCTCAGATGAAATAGATGATCAACAGTGTGACATGAAAACATCAATATTTCTGGAAGGCAACCATTTCACTTTGAATGTTGAAAATGAACATGATTGTTTAGCTGCCAATAACATGATCTAACAGTAGAACTACATACGGCTTGTCCTTGATATGCTTCAACTACATTTCTTTATCTTCATTAAGTAAGGGACTGACATATACAATAACTTAAAGACAAACAGTTAGTCTCAGCTGTAATATGGCGACTAACTGCAAACTGTCATTTGGCATCAGCAAAACGGCTCTTGGCTTAGCAGAATGCTTATCACATGTCATCTCTGCATGGCAGCACAGAAATTACAAGATCGCTTGTGCTCCACTCCCAGCTTCTTTGTACTCTCGACATCTTCTTTGTTTTACACAATTAAGGTGTTACACGGTAGAATAATTTAAATTGCCAGCTCTAAAATGTAGACTGAAGCTCTTTTTAAAAAATATCATAATTTGTTTACTGATTGTATGCGGTTATTGACTTTCCCATTATATGAGAAGAGCTCTGATTAGTGCCTGTGCAATGTTCAGAGAGTGAGGCAGAGCATTCAGGGTTACAATACAGAGCATTTACTCTTATTGTTCTCTGGCCTCGTTACCCAGGATTACTGTTGGACACAGTAATGAGGGTGTCACTGCAGGTCCAAAGCTATTTTCCACTAGTTTCTCCATGTGACAGCTAGCATCTGTGGCACCTGAGGTCTTCTCAGACTATGTTGAGGCTTCCTACCTGTGGGAGATTTCCATATATTGTTTGGTGATTGAAAGGGCATTTGTTTTTTGTTTTTCACTGGCTCCAGGTGAAGGCCATTGTTCTTGTGCTAATTGTAACATAGACCTCATTTAGAAAGACCTTTTTCCCCAGAGTAATATACTTACTCAAACTGGCAAAACTAGACATGAATAAGTCCTGTCCAACAAGTAGAAACAAACCAAAAAGGATTTTTCCAATTTGTTTCCTTTGTGTGGACCAACAACATTTTTTTGCTCTTGGTCTGTGTTCTTCCCCGACTAAAACCTAGCTTGTTTCTGTCGTGAACGCCACTTGTGAATAGTGTTAGAACGCCAGAGCAAAAAACGGATCCTTATTCTTTAAGAGTTTGCAACTGTCTGTTTTGACCTGCCATTGTTTCCTTAAGTGGATTCAATTGAGAATAAGTGATTGTTTTGCCAAGTATCCATTAACAATTTCAATATTTGTTTTGTAATTATAGAAATGTTTTATCCAGTGTCATATGGTACAGGTTTCCACTTTCAGGGAATTTCTTTTATATAGTCTGATTATATGGTTCTGAGAGCGTGCTTTTTCTTGCTTCAGAGACTTGTCAAAATGTGGAGCATCTTACAAAGAACAGAGAGATGACTTTAAACGCCGACCCATTCGCATAAATGCTGTGTTCTGTAGTGTTTTATTTGATGTCACACTGAGGTTTTACTTTTATTGCTCTATAACATAAACCAGCAAACATTTACTGTAATTAATGTATGTGTGTATATTTATAAATGTAAAAAATAGAGTTTTAACCAGTATAATAGATTACTGTGTATTATACACTGCATCTGATATAGTCGGTGTATATCAGATTGGCTCATAAATGAACGAGGACATGTTCCAGATTCTTTCAAAACAAAAATTATAGAACCTATTTTGCACACAGTATGGCTTTAGTTAGTATTTGTTAGTTGTTAAGTGGCTATATAACAGCATTTATACAGACTGCCAGTAGATCAGCAGTCTGATTGAAGGCAGGCAGCAATCAAACTACTTTATATCTGAGGCCTCACGTTCAGTTGTTTGAAGTCAGAGAACCAGTAGTTACCCAACAGTATTTCATGTGCCTTCCAAATATTCTTTTTTCTTTCTGACCTGATGGCTTTGAAATGTCTTTGTAAGCAATAGATTTACTTTCAGTGAATGCTTCCAAAAACTATTCATAAAGGTACTGAAAGATGTTGCTCCAGCAAGAGCTGTCTAAGAGCCAGCAGCAGGCACAATTTCCTGCTCAGACAGACCATAACAAGTGTGCACACTACCCTCACCCCTATTTTAACCCTGTTTATCTTGGTCAGGGTCAAACTAGGTTCCAGATCTCAAATTCATTTGGCACAGGAGGAAGTGCATCCTGGATGCCAGTCCAATGTTTCAAATTTTTATTTTGTGGAGGGATTTTGGAGTCACCACTCTCACATACACCCTCTTCTCTCCTGTCTGTAAGTCTGAGTGTAGAATCCCTCTGCTCCTTTCCACAGCTGCCCCAGTCTGGTACAAATTTACAGTCTCTTTTCATCCTGACTTGTTATTTTTGCTCAGTATCTGCAGCAACCAAAATATCACAGCACAGCATATTTTCACAGAGTCTGGTTGTGGTTGATCAATTGAACCGCTGTTATGCTTGGCTCCTCGTAACCCCTCTGCTCACTAATTGCTAGTGACACCGACACCTGTGTCAGGCTTTTCTGAGCAAAAAGCGTGTGGAACAGTTGATGTAAAGTAGCATAGCTTAGGAAGGCAAGGTTGCTATATAAAAGAGCCTTGATAAAGCTGCAAAAATAATATTGAACAATCTGGTAAATTGTGCTACGTTTAACCAGGGAAGGGAAAAAACTACCACCCAGTACAGAGATACCTCACTGTCAGTGGATGAAAGGGTAAGCACAAGTCTTAAATTGCAATGAGTGGCACCTCAAAGCTGTCGGAAGGTTGCTGTTTTTCGGATTTTTCAGATGTTTTTTCATATTGTTGCTTTAGTAATACATTGTCATTTTTTTTGTATCCTTGGCATGATTACAACATGTCAACATGGAATTCTTTGCATGACTTGCAATCGTGCTTGGGTGCTTTATCATTGTGCATATTTACTGTTTAAAAAGAAGGTTAACAAGTGCACTGTGCTGCTGCGCCATGTAAAGTGCTGTCAAGCTGTACTGGCAGTATTCACTTTGGTCTCATTGAGTGCTCATCAGCTTGACTACCTAAGAGAATTGTCACTTGGCTTCAGGAATCAGCACTCCAAGGCACCATGCACTGTAGAGTGTGCCAAGATAAACCAGTTGTTAGAACTGAAAAAGTGTGAAAGATACAAATTGCAATACGTTTTTGAGAATATTTCAAACTATTACACTACTGTTGATAAAATGTTAAAAAAGACAATGGTAATAGAAAACAAGTCTGTTGGAAAATTTTGAAACAGGCTTTAGATTGTTCAGTGGTATGGATATTAGTTTCAGCGAGACTTCTTTTAGCCAGTAAACAGACAGTCTTTGGACAGTGGGTTAGAGTACAAACACAGAAAATCTGCTCCAGTTACAGTACACAATATTGCTTTTACCCTCTCTGCGGTCATAATGATAAATGTGATTATAGTCAGTGAGCAAATGTACTGTATTTTAAGACCCATTTGCAGACAGACACAGAAAGAGAGGAGGGGGTCTAAATTCAGTGCTGTGTGTTTGTTCTATGTGTTGAGACATTGTCAGCATTTAAAATGAGCATTTTGATTCGTCTCCAATTGAGGAGGCTCTGTCAGCCTCCACTCGTCTTGGGTGATTAGAGTAAAACATTTCCTCGTCTTGACTGGAGATCGCAGCAGCTTCACATAACGCTCCTTGATTGAAGGTCGAAATATTTTGAATTCTAATAGAGACTGGCTAGATGAATTGCCTGAAATAGACTGTAGAATTTCAGCACTTCCTCCCCCTCGTTCCCCCACTCTTCCCCTCTGTGGCCGCTCTGAAAAGAACGGTTGGGAATGGCTGTGCCTGATGATCATAGAATTACTGGATGGTGATTCTAAACCCCTCAAATAGGAGTTGCTATGGAGATCTCGTTCCAAACTGTGAAATGATTCCTCCTCTGAAAGGCTAGGGAGAAGAGGGCTGAACACATCATTGTTCAGGTGGTGGTTGGTTAGGAAATTGCTGGTGCCTGAGCAATCAGCGCTGCTACTGTAGTTAAGGTTCTAAAACTGTTTGTTCTCTGAATGATGTGGGGCAACAGTGATGTGCATATGATGGTCCCTTTCAATCAGACTCTTCTCAGACTCACCAGCCAGGAGAATTGACAGAAAAAGTGGGCTCAAATGAAAGAGGAATGAAAGCCATTATTGTTTCTCAAAGCTAATGAAATATGGGCCGGTCCTGATCTATCTTTTATTTGCCTGCATAAAGCTTGAACTCAGTTTCAAAGATGAAGTCATCTCTGAGTGAAACACAATTTCCCACTATTTCCCCAATGTAATAATATGCTAATTAAGCAATTCAGGAAACTATAAACGATCAAGTAAAAAAAAAAAAATCCCTCCCTGCTGAGAATGGTCTGTCACCCAAATAGAGCATGATCTATGGTGGTCCTGTGGCAATGAAATAGTTGAACTAGTTTTGTAGTACTCGAGTCCAGTCTCGAGACCATAAATGATCAATCTTTGTCTTGTCTTGATCTTCACCTCATGTGGACTCGGTCTCTGGGTGAGATGGACTTGAAAATTGTTCTTAAGACTAGCAGAGTCCAAATACGCCTGTCTGAGGTAACGTTAATTATAAACTGAACAATCCAATCAAACAGAATAAATCAGTCCTTTCTTTACATGCCCAAATAAAATCTGCACTCTTATTGGCTAACAGGGAAAAACAAGTTACTGCTTTTCTTGTTTAGTAACAAATCAATGACCATGTTGCACATGTGCATTACCCTAGCTTGTTTTTCTGAGTATAGTTCAGGATAGTCTTTGTTTGAAGGCAGATAGAAATGTTATTATTACTTTTTCAAATTTAATACCAACACAGATAGAATGGGTGTTGTTGCTATATTCAGCTGCATTTATATTGTGACTTCTAATGAAGTTTGAGAAAAGCAGGGAACAAGAATAATCACCATTATTTGCTTCCAGCCGTTACATTGAGTAAAAAGGAGAAACAAATGGACTACAATTTGTAACTATAGAACTACAACGTGCATCTTTAACAGCATATTTTATCTTTGTATGTTATACATGGATGTCGATATGCTTGACAGTAAGCAAGACCATAGGAGTAACGTCCCAATTGTTTCAATTTGATACTGCATATCCTGCCTGGCACATCATGGTGATGGTTTTGCTGAATGCTCTTGATGGTAAATCTGGTTGGCCAGCTAAAGGTTATCCAAAATACAGCATATGATGGTCTTTCCTGTTTATTCTCAGCAGGAATCTTTGTTTATTGTACTGCGTTTTACTATTACATTCTATAAATAAGTTTAAGCAGTAAATAAGGCATTTTGTCATTTCATTGCTTGACATTAAACTGGTTCATCTCCAAAAGTCACGAAGCTCTAAAATGGCATATGTTTTTTTTTTTTACAACATGACATATCTGTGCAACTACAGCATGAGCATAGTGAATTTACTATTACACACTCATGTATTATTGTATGATATTCAATTTCTAAAGACATGATTGGCTTTGTCTGACAGACTCATAAAGTTACTTTTATGGCTCTGAATACCAAAGCAATTGCAGCAGTATATTTGTGTAGAACCTCTTAAAAGTAAGCCCAGGAATGCGAGTGATCTAGAAGTTCTCTTCCCTTTTTTGCATGTGAGTACTTGCAAAGGAAGTCAACTGCCACTGAGCACTGTAATTTAAGTGAATAATGTCGATCACATGATCTTCTAGCCATCATCAACACAAGACTAAGTAGGAACTTTATTGGCATAAACCCCAAATGTGTTGTTTATGTTTCTGCTACAACACAAGTCTTATTTTGTGTTTGGTTAAATAACAAGTGTAATTGTTTAATCAATTTTGCAACCAATGCTCTAAAATTAAACTGTTTAAAATGATTATATCTCCTACAGCAATTCAGGTGGAGACAAAACTAAACAGCACTTTGTGAATATGTGTATCGGTGTACATTTTCATTCAAGTTCTTGTTAATGTATGAAAGATGTGTGATAATGTGTGTGCACTTGCCCTCACTTGCTAGCAAGTCTAGTTTTATTAGGAAATGATTCAGTCAGGAGACTAATACCTGCTTTAAAAGATAAAGGCTTTTGTTAGGTCATATGGGGAAGACACACCTACTAATGGACCTTCCAAACATACATTAACTAATGCACTGCAGTAAAAATTCAATGGCTGATAGACTTGACTTCTGAAGGCCCCACTTCCCATACTTGTTTTTATGGTGTTCACAGTGGCTTGCCATGGTGCCACAGCATCATAAGAGCCTCACAGAGATCTACTTAGCCCCATAGTTAAAGAACTAATTGTAAGAAGTCTTCCTTTAGTTATGTTCACTCAGCCGGCTCTTATCACTAAGCTACCAGAGCTTTGTAATAGCTCACTTGGTGTTTCTATCTGTCTGTCTATCTATATATACATATATTATTTGCAGGAAACTGCAGGATGTGTACTTTTAAGATCAAGGAACGTTTAGATACTCCAGCACTTTCAGCCCTTTATATAGTGCATTTTCTGCAATTAAATAAAAGTTGTTTTTACATACATATTTTAAAAGTTGATTTTACATTCTTGTTGTCTGTTGTTATATATATATATATATATATAAAGAAACAGTAGTATGTATTGGATATATTTTATCTGGTCAAAAACAAGTGTGTTTGGTTTTACTCTGGACCTCCCAAACCTCTTGTTATGGAGTTTGGCATTAAGGAGAATAAAAACCAGTTAGCATAAAAAAGAACAAACATTTTTTCAAGGATTTTTGCAAAGGCTTGATCCTCAGTGTTTGTTTTAAGTTGTTGACCCTATCCTGTTTTATTCTCAGCATGGTATTTTCTAATGAGCAGGCTGCACCCAAATGAAGGTACCCTATTTTTGTACCTCTGGAGGTGAGCCTGGGAGCATGCTTCTGTCATGTTCATACCTTGGAAGCATGCTCTTTGTCTTCCATGATTGCAACCAACTGTTTGTCATTAAGATCCATTTATATCCATTGCCCATAATGTTGTTATTTACTGAAGGATTAAGTTGTATCAAGAAACCTTTTCCTAGCTCTCTCTTTTCTCTTTTTCACAATTTTTGATTTCAAAGGTGTGAAACAGTAATGGTACACAATATACACCAATGTAAAGGGTTTTTTTTGGTGGGAAGTATGGTAACTCAATATATCTATTAATACAATTTAACTTAAATTCTGTCCAAATCTTTTATAATCCTTACAGATATGATCATCCCGGAGTGATTCACATTGCATTATTTTCACTTCAAGTTCAAGCATGAATAGTGCACACAATAGCACATTTTCATCCCAATCAGTGCCGAACTTGTAGCTGGCAAATTGAAGCAGCAAAACAATAATTCCCTTGATTAGCCCCTTTCTGTGTGTAGTAAGTGAACTGTTTATACTGTGGAGTACCTCAGAGAGACGAGAGCAACCAAAACAGGCTGATTACGCACAGTAATTACATAACGTCATTTCTGTAGGGCAACCAAGAGCCTTATGACAGCTCCTTCTAGAAAGCACAGTCCCAGATAACAAAAATGAGGACTGGGGCACTTTGGCATTAAATTCACCACTGCTTGATGTATTTTATTATTATTATTGAGGTCCTTCTGTTTCATGATATCATAAACGAGAAGGAGTTACATCACTGTGTTCATTTGTGGACTGAGTAATGAGAAGTACAACTGGATTGAATTGATTACTTCCCAGGCCATGCTTGACTGACGGTACTATTTGTGTTGCCACAAATGAGCACTTTAAAATGGCATTCAAATTCAAATGTTGTGTGTGTGTGTGTGTGTGTGTGTGTGTGCGCACAATGTTTATATTACAGTGTTGGGACCATATGGCAAGTCAAGTCAGCTTTATTTCTATAGTGCTTTTTACAGTAGAGCATTGCCTCAAATCAGCTCTAAGTTGAAGTTGGGAAGAAACCTTGGGAAGACCTAGACTTTATCAAGGGACCCATTGTAAACATTTAAGTAAAGAGAAACTAAATAAATATTAATAAACAGAGCATATTTGATGTATATTTATGTAAGAGAATAATTTAAAAATGTGCTTGTTGGCATAATTTATTTCAGTATGCAAATGTCAGGTATTTTATGTATCATGAGGACATTTTGCTTAACTTCAACGTTCTTTTGAAAAAAAATAAATAAATAAAGAGTCAGAAGATCTGCTTAATGTTACTGAGGTTAAGGTTACTGTTTGATGTACATGTAAGTTTAACAATATTTTGCTACAGTAATCATTATGTCAGTGTGCAGTCCCAACAAAGATAGTGAGACAGCGCGCACGTGCGTGTGTGTGTGTGTGTGTGTGTGTGTTAGCATACATGAGAGAAGGCAGTGGAGTACTTCTGGGGAACACAACATGCAGCACTTAACAGGTGAATGTAAGTATGTGAGTATGGTAAACTTTAGTCATTAAATTATGTAAGATCTATAAACTGCAGTTTAGTTATGTTACCATATCAATAATCCTCAAGTTCATTCTCAATGAAATACTGCAGAATATTGTTCAGTATTGAAAGTATATATGGTAAGTATACTGCTCAGAGAATTATTTATTTTGAAATATCCCCTAATTTTTGTGAGCAGTATACTTGTATGTAAAGCCTGCATTGCAGCTCTGCTGCTATTAGCATACTCTTGTCAGGTATAACGCCAGAAGGATTTGTGACACAGGAAAAAGCACATACCAAAGATACTTTCTCATGTAATTTTACACACAGGAAAGCATAATATACTAGTTAAGTTGTTATTACGGTACTTTATATGTGGAAATACAGTTCAAGTACAACACTTACCATAGAGATGTACTTTGTAGAACTAAAGACTGTAATCCATCTGTTTCTCGACATACTTTGTTAAAGCTTAGTTAAATCTTCTGAAATGCATTTATATATTCATCCTAACTAGTGTCTTTCATTTATCCTGTTGCTCTTTGCACTACTCATGCACTGTCAGTGAAATTCTCAAGGAATAGCCAGGGTTATATGGAAGTAATCAAACCACTACAATTAGTGTCAGGTCGAGACCAGTTAGAATAGTATGTGATCTGGTATGTAAGTAGTCTACCTGAACAGATTTGTAAAGGGGCTGATCATGTATCCAAAACCTTATTAATTAGATCTTCATTATTATTTAACAATATTTGAATGTGTTATTTTCGCTTTGATGATAATGGTTACACTCACTGGCATAAAAAAGAATTCACCAAGATTTAAATGTCCGCACCCAGATTAAAATGTTGGATTGCTAGAAGAATTTGGCATGCAGTTATGTCTCAGGCACATAGGTAAATGATTATAGGTGTGGTTTGATTAGACACTAGGTCTTGTCATAAGAGGGTGTAAAAGTTTTAATGCTGCCCTATAGAAAGGCTCACAGAGGATACATTGGTTAATGCGTCTCTTGATGAGAGATTGTTGACTGCAAGACCATGCCTCTATGATGTGCTCTGGGCATTTTGCCCAGTTCTGACCTAGCTTTTAGGGGGTTTTGGGAGCAGTGGTTCCATGAGGGCAAGGACATATGACAAACAGATGCAGTTGCTATTCCTCTGCTTGTATCTCCCTTTTGATTCTCTGGTGTGTTGCATTGAAAATATGCAGTAATTCTCACTCCACCACTCACAGAATAGTAGCTCACTACCAAAAATAGAAGTCCTTAAGTAGAAACTAATCTGCAACTGTCTTGCGTTCCACGCATAGTTCTTATACTGTGGAGCACAGAACCAGCACGCATAAGTGTTAAAATCTACCCATCTCTCCAGCCAAACACTGCTCAGCCTTAAGTCTGCTGCTCTGAAGCTACATGTATTTAATTACACATAATGTTGAATAAAACTTTATGTTTAATAAAACTATTTGCACCAGGAACTATGTTGTTATGTGTGTCATTACAACTGCTACTCCAGCACCTAATCCCCTAATGCATTGGGTAAGGAAATATATAGGTAGATTAATTACCTTAATTATAAGGATCATAACCAGACATATACGTAAACCGATGCTGTAGAAACAAATGTTTTGCAGTGCATACCTGTTTATGACAATATCAATTCTCAAACAATCGGTTTTATTTTAATACTGATTTTTTTTACACATAAGAATTATGTTGCCATCTTAGTGGCTCTTTCAGTAGTTATGTAACTTTCACTGTGGTTTGTTAGGTTGTAAATTGTTGGCTAAGAGACGGGATTTATTTCAGCATGTTTTTGAAATTACAGACATTCTCAGAAAGGCAATGTACATTCTCAGAATCGACTGTAATTGTAATCTCGAATTCAAAACAGGAATAGTTGTATAATGCAGACCAATGCTAAAAATAAAATACATTACATGCAGCACATAAAGCCATCAGCACAGGGCACAAGGTGGGTATCAACCCTATATATGGTGTCAAACACACACTCAGATACACAATGGGACACTTCAGTTTAGTCAACAATTCAGTTGACCTAACACACGCCTTTGGAATGTGGGAGGAAATCAGCGTGCTTATGGGAAGAACATGCAAATTCAACACAGGTAATGGCCGACTTGGCCAAAAGGCAGTGGCCAACCACCAAATCTCAAAGAAGGAAAAGCCATATTCGCCTCACCACTGTGCTGCCTACTTTTTGTAAGGTCTCATAACATACCTGCCCTTAATCCAAGGGCCTACATTATAAAATGTGTCGGTTTATTTATACGTAAATTCTACCCTCCGTTCCTTTTCAAGAAAATTATCTGTGACCCTGTCGT
>JAVSBV010000121.1:3304110-3322172 GCA_033117975.1 Parotocinclus spilosoma
AGTGAGTCGCGTAGAATGCCAGAGTGCTAATGCCACTTAGCAAGCATCTTGGCAGGGTGCTTTTCTTACCTTTGTGTGTATGTGTGTGCATGTGCGCGCGAGCATGTCCATCAATGAGGCATTCCAGACATTTGTTCTTGGCAGCTTGCATTATGACTGTCTACACTTCATCATGTATTTGTGGTATTTGTTATGCATGCTATAGTAACATGCATCTAGTCTGTACGTGTAGATTGGATGACTACTCTGAAAAAGGAATTAAATTAGGAAGGTAACAAATTTGCAACTGTAAAGAAATGATGCAGCCATTTTCAGTGAACCACAAATGAAGAGCATAGGCAATTACTACACTTGGCAACATTTACTGAATCAGCACACTGTTGGGATTTTAACCCACTTTTTTTTACTTCATGACAGATATGTGTCTGTCTTCAAAGAACTCAAACATTTAATTTGTATTACATTCTGCATTTTATATTGTCAAGTGCTTTGAGTTTTCTATCCTGATGCTTTGACGTCTTAGTTGGGCTACCCATATGATTTCCTTTTATAACTAATTTGAATCTTTGAAATTGTGCCAGCATTTGTTTTAGAAATGCTAATTACAAGTTAATATTCATTTTATTGTTTATTGGGTATCTTGTTTTTTGTTTTAGTAACCTATGACCTAAATCATGTTTTTGGACTATGGGAGGAAGACAGAGTCCCACACGGACATGGGGAAGACATGCATACTCCACACAGAAAGGACCCCGACCTGGGATTGAACCCAGAAGGTTAACTGATTATGGCCCTGGTGTGCTTGTGACACATAGATCCTGAATATCAGACTCCAAACAATGGCCATTAATAAAAAGTTAAACCCCTCATTACTGTTATAACAGCCTTCAACATAGTGGAAAGACTTTATCAGAGGAACATGACTGCATAATTGACTTCCATTCAGCTACAAAAGTATTATCAAGGAGTGGACCAATAATCAGAATACCATTTAATCCCTAATGAATTCGTTTGATGGCAGGGCTCTGTACAGGTCTTTCAAGATCTTCTAGTTTTCTTCTTCTGAAAGTCTGGAACAGACCAGCCAGATGGAAAAGCATGTTTAATCACCCCACTTTTCTACAGTTCCAGAGAACAACTGTGCTGTGTTTTACACCACTCCTAATAGCACTTCTAATTGTAGATTTAGATCTTAGGTTTGTGCCCAAATAATAGAAAATGAGTGTAATCGTCTGTCTTATTCCAAACAAACAATACACGGACATTCTATAGACATCCAGAGATTCACAGTCTTCACCAAGAGTTTGTTAGCTCTGTGTCAGGGGGCTTGCTTCAAATCAGATTTTACATGCAGATTGTGCTATTTACTGGAATAGTGAAGAAGTTTAATGAGCAAACAGCATGATATTGCAGTCAGATGTTTAATGACTTGATTAATAAAATAAAGAGACTCACCAAGATTAATGAATTCCATCCTAAAGCAATCAAAAAATGATGCACATTTTTACAATGTAGACATAAGGGGTGTTTGCATACTTTTGGCCACATATAATAATGGTCTAAAGGCACTTGGTATGCAGTCATGTTACGCTGTTTTGTTGGAACAATACTTTTAAAAAATAATAAGTTTTATATTTCAAACTTGACAGGGTGTTTTTGAGAAACTCAAAGTCGTTGTGACAGCAGGAGAGACACAGTCACATAGAATACAAACCACACCACAATTCACTCCAACTGCTGCTGCAATCCAGGCTTCCAGAATCACAAGTGATATTTTATAAGGTGCAATGTCACCAAGCTCAGTACAGCTCATAGTAGTTCATGGCATGTGATTAGTTTAGGAGATTTCAAAGAGATTCTCAAAAGACCTGTAATGCCCCATGGCCATACACCCCATTTGGGCCTGGATCTTGAAATGGCTTTCTCTTGGGGAATGTGGCATCTTGATTGAAACAAAACAAAAAGTAAGTGTTCCTGTTGTCTGCTGAAGTGGATATTGGGAGGTTGTTACAAAATATTTAGTAATGAGTATGAAAGAGTAGAGAGAGACTGCAGGGTTTAAACAGAAGCAGATGCCCTTAATGAAGTACTCCCTCCCTATCCTCTATATGTGTGTATTTGTGGGTGTGTACACATGTATAAGTGTGTGTTCTTAAAGACTTCTATTGTCCACAGATATCTGTAAGATCATGTCAAAGAAGGGAAGAGTGTGTGTTTATTTTGTACCAGCACTATCAGTAATGAGATCTTAACTAAGCACGTCAGAGCCCCTCTCTTCACCCGATACTAGAAATGTGTGATGTGTGAAGACACCGGTGGCCTTGCTGTTGTTCTGAGAAATGCTTAGTCTTTAGGATTGAAACGTTGATAAATGCAGTATGCAGCTCATGTATCACCTTCACTACCACAAGAGATAGAGACAGGAGGTTAAATGCATTCAGCGGGATTGAATACAGCCCATTTACTGTTTGTCCTCAGCAATCTTTGTGAAAAAAAAAAAAAGAAAAGGTTTTTAAAAACCTGTTTGTGCACTGTGCACATCACTTTATTGCTTCTTGAAATTCATCCGTTAGTTCAGTTTTTTCAGACTAATGTCTATATCAAATTTGCATGTATCCACATATTTACTCAAAATGTACATAATAGAAGTGTAATGGTAATTGTTGGGACAGTTAAAGGGGATTTATTAAAAACACAATTTTGTAGATTGCTTCCATGAATTCTGCAGTCAGATTCATTTATATTAAGCTCCAAATCAGTATAATTCTTTCTTTAAGAGATGGACTGACTTATTCAGAGGGAATGTGTGGTTATAAAATTCATCAGGTCTGATCATGCGTGGATACCACAAAACCTTAGCCAAAGTGTAATTAACTGGAATTACTTTTTACTGGATTGCTCCAGTGTTTGAAAATGACATGAAAAATCTTAGACATTCTCTCACGCCTGTCTCATGCATTACTAAAATGCAACAGTAGTAGTTTAAAATATTTACTACTCATTCTTTTTTGAGAGAATTAAAATACTGCTCATAGGCCTCTATTACAGATAAAGTTTGTGTAATCGTTTTTAAAGATAAGTAAACATTGACGCACAGTATATGTGGAAATTACAAATACATTTCAAATATGGTCGATAGAGATTGGGTTAAATAATATATTTAGTCAACAGATGTATGTATTATAGGCACTTATTTTGTGAACACTACATGCATTACCTTTAAATTATGGAGTTTTAGGTTATTATCAGTTATCTGATAACTCAAGTGATCATCTAAACATACACACATTTATTAATATGCATTGGGATGAGACACCTGGATTTCATTGCAGTAACTGAGATATTCTTCACATGTAACAGAATGTAAAAATACAGTATGCAGTATGTCAGGGTTCACCTCAAACCGCATGCAGGCTGCGTAATTGCACTAAACATCATGGGTGTGTCTCAGTACACAGTAAGCTCTCTTCATTTATTCATAGAGCATTTAGATAATGAATTCATGTATTTTTATGAAATTCATTAATTTTATAATTCAGCCTGTTATAACAGACCGTATTGAAACTTGCCAACAGCTTTTATTTAAATGTTTAAAAAATGTTACTCAAAGAAAGATTGGAAAGGATTTGCATATTTCTCCCTCTCCAGTGTGTAATATTATTAAACAATTAAAGGAATCTGGAGTTTTTTGGTGTGTACCATACATTACAACTCGGAGTTACATTCATAAATGAATGAATGAACTCAAAGTGATCTGGAATGTAATTTCAATATTCAGACATCTCAGTACAAATTGATGGCTAGCCATGGATAGTTGTCTAATGACTGAAGGGATAGGGCCTTCAATAATATTGCACTGTATATGGTAAGATATGTTCTCAAATCCCTTCACTTTCGAAACCCTTTCACTTTCATGTGTTGAGCAGAATAGTTTATCTATTTATCTAATTTAATCTATTTCTATTATGATCTTGCACGCTAGTTTATACTCTCTGTTATTTAGTTCAGCTTAGCCTATCTATTATGCTGTTCTACTTTAAAAATTATATTTTCTTTACATATGTTCTTTAATTCCTACATTCAACATACAGGTTGCTCAAGGAGGTTGGGTCTCTTTTTCAGTCTTGGTCCTTCTAAGGGTTCTTTCCATATCTTTTGGATATCTTTTCCTTTCCACTGCCCATCTTTTCCAGGCTTTTCTCAACTAGAGCTTTAAGCCAACATGTTTGTAAAGCACCTTTGAGACAAAGCAGGGTTGTAAAATGTGCTATATAAATAGATTTAAGTTGACTTGACTTGACTCATGCCCCTGACTATGGTGCAATCTTGCAGGGATTCCAAACTGCGTAATGAAATCATTGAAAATGCCTTATCACTTGTCTACTAATGTGCTGCCCTATGTAAGACCGTCCATTAGGTACAGGAGAGGGTGAGCCTTTTATACAGCCAATGTTCCTGGTTGTTCATAGTTGGTAATAGATTTCTGGTATTTAGATTAGGAATTTTGTCCAAGCACTAGCTATGTAGTGACAAGTACTTCATGAACATCATGGAGGACATGGCAAAAGAGTGGAAGCTTTGTCCACTGAGACAATCATCCTTTCCTGAAGCCACCCAGTGCAAAAAAAACATGCCATACTTACCTGATGGTCTCTCTCTCTCTCTCTCTCTCTCCTTCTCTCTCTCTCTCTCTCTCTCTTTTTACTCTCGTTTTACGAGAGAGTTTACAGGGACAGGGAAGTTCCATCAAATAATCCTGGAGCAAATCATGGTTAGTGGTTAGAGATCATCCCAGCTCGCCATCCATCAGCCTGCTGTATCATCATTGAGGATCACAGAGCCGAAACAACATTGCTACATGCTGAAGCCGGACAGTCGGCACCATACATAATTTAGTAATACACATGGGTTACTGCTTACTACAGCTGTCAGCTTTCCAAACCTAATAATTGTGTGACATGATGCATACTGTTAGAAGTAGTAGCCAGACAAACATCTTAAATTGTACTTCAGAACTGCGGATCTGTTCACCCTGTGATTTGGCCATGCTTCACTCACCTGGCTCAGAGGTTCAGAGAGCCCGAAGGACAGATTGCATAATAGTTTGCCATGCTTTAAGGTGTCCTGTTCACATTGCTCGAGGAGCTTTGTCATTATTGTAAACAGCTGGAGACTCTGCAGCAATGGGTGGGGAAGTGTACAGCAGTAACAGTTGGCAGCAGAGGTGCTCTAAGTTAAAGGTGAGATGCAATATGCTCAAGAAAGGAACCCAGAGCTGGTATTGTACTGTGAGCGGTTGCAGGTTGGGTGAAGTCAGAGTGTTGGACTACAGAGGTTTACCTGTCCAGGTGGGACCGCTTGAAATACCCTGAAGGGTTATTTTACTGCTGCTGGGATTACCCGGTTAAAACATTGTTATTTGGAATCATCATATTGTGCTCCATTCATGTTTCTGAGGGTTTGGGCCATGTTAATGTCCCAATAATGCCCTAATGTCCAAAATAATAAGACGAATGTGGCAATATTTTTATTTGCCTGTGTGTGGCACTGCTGTTGAGTGCATGTACAGCACCCCAAAAGTGCCAGTCTGTGCTCACCTAATGGACTGCAATTGATTAATGCTATACAGCAATGCATTCTAGTTTGTTTTGGACCTATGGGACATGGGCCTTTGATAGGTGGGGTAATGTGGTGACACATGTGGAGCTTGCGTTATGGGCAGTTTGGTTCATAGCAGAGTCTTTTTGTTGTGTGTTTTTAAGTTTGATTAGTTACTCTCCAGGAGTTACTTGCTGATTACATGGTGGGTACATTTAGGAATGAGCCAAACAAGCATTTTCACTAGTGGGCTCAGTTTTATATATCCACTAGCCTTATAGCCTTACATATTGTTATACCTAACATTAGGCCTCAGACACATATTTGGTCGATCTGAAGGAGGCGAGGCTTGGACGGTGAGTGTGTCCAGAGTGGTGAAACACTGACCACTTCCAAGCCCTGAGTGAAAGACTGGCAACCAATCTTAAGGCTTTAATTATAATCTTGCCCTGTGCGCTGTAAACTCTGAGATAGTCTTTGGGATAGGCACCCCTATCCCCAACATGCACACACCCTGATCAGGACAAAATGGGGTAAAATGAGCTACATTTAACTACATTTACAGTATAAATAGTGGTACAGTATAGTAGTGGTAAAAATGTTTTAAAAATTATTTACATTTAAATAATTGAGCTATACCCACCTCCCTACTGTATTTAATTGTAACTATGCCAACAGCCTTGCTACTGATTACTGTTTTCCATTCCCATCATTAGGCTACTTAACATGTAAGCCCGTTTATCACATTACTGCCAAAACCTGATTTCTTGCGGTAATCAGATTGTTTTGCACATGCAACCTCGTGAATGTGTCTTTATTTATCCTTTGTATATCCATATTTTTTTTCAAAGAAAGGTTTTAATGAATGGGATCACAGAGCTTTTTCTGAGAATCACAGCACTTTCCAGCCTCTCGTTTTTGATATGGAGATTATTTCCAAACTCCACATGTTTTTAGTCAGGCTAATGATAGCGTGCAATCACCAGCACTGTGGTGAGTGGCTTTGTTTATTAGCTTGGTGATAACAGTTATAACAAAATACACATGTCACAGCCTGAGTCCAGCAGCCTGCCAGGCCTAATGAGATAAATAAATGAATTTAGTGCTGCCACAGAGCGCTCCTGAAAGCTTGTTATCAGAGAAAGGTCTGCTCGGAGTAGAACAGTGGAGCGGCACAGGGCTGGGAGGGCCACGCAAGGCCTGATGTACACATGTCCTTGATTACCGTTCATTCCTTTGCCTTTATTCTAATAAGTGACATTCTTTATACTCCGTCGGACGACTTGACAGTCTGACAGTGGATGAGAATAAATATTGCATGTGGTTCACATTAAGCTGTCAGAGCTGGGGCTGGGTGAGAGATGGAGAAATGCACGCTGCAACACTTTCCTTGCTCTTGTCACAGTTGTCACATCTTGATGATTCCCCTCCTCTCTGCTGGTCTGTCTCCTTCATTCCCCCTCCTCACACCCCCAGCTTCTTTCTTTCCTACAGTCACTTCTGCTGACTGACAGCACGGTTGCCCTGGGTACAGAATTATTTTGGAAGCACTATTCTTGAGTGGGTTATTGTTTTATTTTTTCTCTTTTAGCCTCAGTTCATTTTTGTCACAAATTGCGAGGGAGCCACACTCGGGCTATGATAATGTGGCTTCGGTCATTTGGAGGACAGCATTTTACAGGGAATGCTTCAGATTTCTAAATCGCAGTGGGTTTCTTGTGTGTGTGTGTGTATGTGTGTGAATGTCTGTGTATGAGAGAGCAAGGGAGAGTGAGAGAGAGCATGAACTTGTATGTATGCCATATGATTGGGGTGTTTGTTGGGAAGCTGTGTCTGTATTTTATGATCCACATATCTTAGGTGTGTGTGTGTGTGTGTGTGTGTGTGTGTGTGTGTGTGTGTGTGTGTGTGTGTGTGTGTGTGTGAGTGAGTGTAAAACGTGGTTTGAGTATGTCCTGAGCAGTCATGTATTACATTCTGCTTTACAGAATTTGTTTATCTTAGTTTATCAAGTTTAAGGTGGCAGTGCAAAAATAAAAACAATAGTACAGATGTTGGGAAATACGCAAATGAGGCTATTAAAGAAGTAACACTTCCACAGCTATAATGAACTGGCTGGAAGTGCATTTTTTTCTCACGCAAAGTGATGGTGACAGATTTACAGTCTGTACAATCTTGCTGTCACCAAGTCTCCAAAGCTACAAATCGACACCATCTCTCTGCCAACAACAAACTGGGAAAGTCATTTCTTTCATATGAACCCCAAACATAAGTATTCAATGGGCTTGGTAGATGATACAAGACAGGGTGAGGGATCTGTATTCTGTACAGTACTTGTTCAATGAACCATTTTTGCATGGATTTCAATGTGTGTTTTGAATCCTTGTCCCACTGGAAGGTCCAGCAATGATTCGGTGTTGGCAGAGGCTGGAGATTACAAATCTCTTGATAATTTATGAAGCCTTTATCTATACAAGGTTTAAATACATTACTGCATTTTAGATCCCTATCCATACTTAGCAGTAGATATTTTACATATTTTGCCATTAGATCAAATAAAAGTATTTATTTTAAAATTGCCTTTCAAATTTTGTGTTGGCATGGCAATGGGTTCAACAGTAGATTTGGAGTTGTGTGTTATATGCGTACAGCAGTGATTCCCAAAGTTCTTCTCCAGTTCTTCCCGTTTGCAGAAAAGGATATTTTCAGAGACCCCTAACAGCACATATTTAACATCTTTTGCTTTTAAAATTCACTGGAAGTTATTTTAAACATTGTAATACATACAAAACTGCAACTTCTTATTGAACAAAAAAACTTATTGAAAAAAAAATTCATTTGGCTTGGCACCCCCTGCAATAGCTCCAAGGCCCCCCACTTTGGCAACCAGCATGTAGCAAGGATCCAATCTTGTGTTCTTGAGGCAACTCACTGCTGTGAACATGAAAAAAAGTCGCAGTGAGCCCTCTTCATCTTTGCACACTCTTTTCCATCACTGGTAGCTGTAAAGAGGATGAGGAGGGAGAGAGAGAGAGAGAGAGAGAGGGAGATAATTAAAGTAGCTGTAGCTGATTGTAGTGAGAACAATACTGCCAAATAAAACACAGAGAACGACTGTAAGGAATAGTTGAGATTTTGCTGATATATGTGTCGCTAAAATGCATACTGGCGAGCTGAAACTCCAGTATGGCAGTGGCTCGTGTAGCTAGCAGCTGGGAAGTTAGGAAGAGCAGACACAGCAGTCGCTTTCTCAGATCTCTTGGATAGGCCATCATGGTCTGAAATTTAATCCATCATAGTTTAAATAAGCTATTATTTCTGAAGAATAAATTTAGTGATAATGGACTGTTATATATATATATGTTGAAATCTCACTCTTAACCTACTTGTGACAAACACAAGCAAGTACTCAAACAGTTATTAATAATACACCATGGTTAGATGCACAGTAATTGTCTATATTTGATGCTTGTCGTACCTTTGTGACACTGCTTTTGCACCGTTTTCATAGTTCTCAGAACTATGCTCTCCTCAAATTGTCTTTTTTTCCCTTTTGTTTTTTTTATACAATTTGTTCTTTGGTAATATTGCACACTAGAGCAAGGCACATGTTATCCATAGCTAATACTGAAATATTGTTTGCTAGTATTCAGGTTCCAGACACATGTATATAGTCTATTTAAGTGGTACTAAGACAGGTGTGTTCTTCTTGCACTCAAAGGACAGTGTTTCCCCAAAACACAGGTGACTCTGTTATTATGATTAACAGTTAAACCCTAAGTGCTTTGTAGACATTTATTCATTCACAATAGTGTCTGTTATCCACAGTATTTACAATGTGTATGCAGCATTCATTCATGCATTCTTTTTTATACCACCTTAATAAAATTCAGGGTTACAGGTAGCCACAGTAAAACTGGCACCATAGGTGGCAAGCAGAGAACCAATCCACTTTGCCTAGATATTTCACAGGTAATGCTTCAGAGCTGTTTACATAAAATGTCTAGGTGTGTGGTAATAAAAAAAAAATGAAGTTGAACAAACATTGAAATTAAAATAGGAATAAATGTAAACACTGTAAGACAATGCACTTTTTTCTTGTGGTACATCACTTGTCTTGATGTATAGACAGCAGGTGCTTTACCAATGAATAACACTTAAATTATTCAAATGAATAAAATTGAAGATATGTTTGTTCCATCTTCTCTTTCTCCTTAAGAAATCACAGGGCTCAATATACACTGCTCACAAAAAATAGGGGATATTACAAAATTTATACTAATAGGATTCTACAAGAATTGCTGGATAATCTGAACCTATCCATGCCCCATCACTGTTAGTGTGTTTTGGCAGTCTTGGGTGACCATACACTCTACTGAACAGTCAATGCGTGGCATCCAGTTTAACATGCCTCTATTCACAACCGTTAATATGTCATGTTTACGATATCACGATAACTGAGTTTGAATCTCATCTACATGATCAAACAACTTTCTTTGACTTTTTACTTGCTTTTCTAATGATCTTGTTTAATGAAATTTAAAAAAGCTTCCTTTTTCAATCGTTAAATATTTATTTAGAAATCTCCCTTAATTTTTGTGAGCAGTGTACATCAGAGCAGGTCTAGGAAAAACAGTAACACAATTGCAACACTGGGACTAAATATGGTCCAGTACTTGTTAGTTAAAGGAGAGCTACACCAAGGAATTGCCGCACAGAGTTCTCCCCACTTGGGCCACTTATGTACCAAAGAACAGACCGACTGTTAACGTCAATCCAGCAATAATGGAAGGAGAGTAGTAAATGGCCTCATAAAACATGGCATGAACATTTCTTGATAATGACCTACAAGGTACCCTGGAAGCTGCTTTCACAGATTATAATCTGGATATTGGTCAAATGGAGTGTTGAGGACAGCCCATGCCGCTGCAGCATCTAAATAGGATGGCACACCAAGCCCTCATCTGCAAATCAAAATAAAGACTTTTAAAAAGTTATTTAAAGCCAGTTCGCCAGCTAAAAACGAAGGTATTAAGGAATTAACCTTAGTAAGAGGAGCTGTGCAAATGCCTCAATTCAGTTGACAGAAAAGAAAACATAAAGAGAAAAAGTAGGTGCAGTTTGATAAAGACTTATAAAGCTTCACCAAAACCTTTCTTCTACAACAAACGTTTAGAGGACCTTTTATTGGAGGAGCAACGGCAACACTTGTAGGAACCTGGAGCTAGTAATTGTAATGTTCACAAACCTGGAAAACCATCAACTGAGATCTATGTGAAAGGAAATTCAAAATCAGAACTTTATTCCCAACCATACCAAAGCCAAATGCATCAGCTAACCCAAGTCCAAGTAATACACCTTATAAGGTACAAATGACATACCATACATGTCTCAGGACTGTGGAAGATCATGGGTGAGCTGGCTGTGTCAGACTACTTCACAGCTCTTTACTCATTCTTCTCACACTCTTCATTCATTTATGAGTTCCTCATAAGAGTTGCATCAACAAAAAATAAACCAAATGGTTTAATTCCCTCAAGCATTTTCTCACTGGCCTCTATATCAAATGCAGTGCCCTCCTTTTATAATTTATGGAGGAATGAATTAATTTATTATATTCCACTTAATCCACACGGTGTTGCAGGCCTGCCAGCGCCCACCTGGCAATTCTGGGGCAGGAACTCGGGGCAGGAACAACCCTAGACAGGGCACCAATCCATCGTAGGGCACATATACACACAGTTACACACTAAGGGCCACTTTAGAAATACAACAGATACCATTTCAATTAAAAGACCAAACCAATTTTGCTGCAAACTGCAAATACAAGGAGGTGGTGTCATTGGAGGAAGGTTGTAAAGAGGCCCACTAGATCAACACCTACAGTATAGCCATCCCTCTGTTTACACTTGCTTTTTGTTATCAAAAGCTCAAATTTCATCTCGCCATTGAACACAGGTGCAATTGCAGTTTTAGTCAAATTTTCATTAGGGTTTAGTAAACTAAAGATACATACATTTGTAGTAAAATGAAATGAAATTAAATGACGTTGACCAGACAAAACATGAAATATTTGTGGTTCATACAGCAATGAAATTACACAAGTAAATGTAAAAACAATGTGTGTATGTACCACGGACCACAGTAGCCTAGCGATTAAGGTACTGGACTCTGGACTGGATGGTCCAGAATTCATATCCCACCTCTGCCAAAAGCTGCCATAGTTAGGCCCTTAAGCAAGGCCCTTAACCCACGGTTGTTTGAATTGTAAGACTACATAAGCCGCTCTGGATAAGGGTGTTTACTAAATGCTGTAAATTTATATGCATTTTTCATCCTGTTTCACCTTTTTCTAATTTGGTGCTGTATTCACTGAGGAAAATTATTAGATATATCATATCTGTGAACCTTTGCTTCCAGTATCTGGCATACTAGCTCAGTTGTGCAGCAATACCTGCAGCATGTTTCTGTTTAACTGTTGAATGGTTCTATGCATCAGCTTGGAAGAATTTTAGCCCAGTCCTCCAACCACTTCAATTTTGGGAGGTTGCTGGGGTTCATCACATGAACTGCTCCCTTCAGGTGGCTCTTTTATAGCACATTTATAGGTCATTTCAAAACATTACCTATATTCTCATTTAACAGTTAGGTTAGTTAGGTTAAACAATTTGTGTTCTTATGGTTACTGTCTTGCTGCCTGCCCCATATCCTCTTGAGATTAATTTAATAGTTAAAGGAATACCTGATATATTTCTTTAGAATTTGCTGGTATAATTCCGGATTCCCTGTTCCATCAATGATATACAGCAAAACACATCCATTTTTTTCTCCTGATAAAACACTACTTATTTAAGCCCAAAGGGTTTATTTTAGTTTCATCCATCTATTTGTCAGTACTCTTCTGGCTTTTTTATGTAATATTGGTTTTGGGGAGTATTGGATTCCGACTTGCAACTCTGCCATGCATGTTATTATTGTTCAGCACTCTCATAATGGTGGAGTTATGAAATTGAACATTAGACATTGTGACAGAGGCCTTTAGTTGCCTAAAATTTTGACTGGGACCATTTTGTGGCCTTGTAGATTATTACATGGCTTGTTCTTGAAGTGATCTCTGTTGATCAATTAATTAAGATACACTCTCCCTGACTGTGGATTGGTGGAGATCAAATTCTTTACAGATGGTTTTGTATTGTCACTTTTTTCAGCACTGACCCTGATCCTGTGAGGAAGGGGCTCCCACAAGTTCTCTGAAGGTTCAATGTGGTATTGGCAGTAATGCCGGTAATATTAGCAGGAGATTTTTCAAGTTCAAATTGTGCAGTGAATTTGGGACTAGTGGTTAAGGCACTGGACTCTGGCCTTGAGGGTCTTGGGTTCAAATCCCACTTCTGCCAAGCTGCCACAGTTGGGTCCTTAAGCAAGGCCCTTAATGCACCATTGCTTGAATTGCAAGAATAATCAGTTGTAAGTCGCTCTGGATAAGAGCATCTGCTAAATTCTATAAATGTGAGATTAGTCCTTCATGACCTCACTTGTTTGTCCAGCACATACCTCAAATGGTTTATGGGATAAAGATCTAGTAAATTTGTAGGCAATGCCAACACAATCAACTCTTTCTCTTGTTTCTCAAGCCATTCCTAAACATTGTATACATAATATTAGGGTGCATTGTCCTGTTGAAAGAGGCCATATGGCTGGACCCATTATTACCTAGCAAAATATTGCCCAGATGCCAATGCAATTCACTTTATCTGACAGTGAATGTATTAACTGGTGTGTGTTTTATCAATTGATTCATGCAAACCATTAATATTTGAATTTTGAGATCTTGTTGATGACTAAAGTCATCTTTCTATATTCCTTATGACTTGCTGTCTAGCTCTGTAAGGTGTGATAAAGTTATTGGGTATTGATTGGGCTTTAACACATCTGGTCAGTTTTCAGTGTAATAAAGTAAGCTGGAGGAGCTGCAGCATTGAACCTCTGTTCTAGTTGGACATGTGGGAGCCTTACCTGTTTGAGTTATAGGAATTAAGCTGCTTCAGCCACTCAAAGGGATAGGCCATGGACTCAGATAGCACCACCTATTCTCCAGATTTTTCCCTCCAATTTGTGATTAGATTAGAGCTGGGAATTGGTATAGGGGGTGTGGACAGGATTCCAGCCACCAGAATTATCATCAGAACACTCTGTGACAATGCGCAGGAATGATGAAACTTTGCAACAAAACAGTTCAGTGCAAAATCGAAATAGGTGTGAAAATAAGAAATGCTAGGTGCATGATGTGGGTCAGGAAGTTCCAGGAGTCATGCATACAGTGCGCCTGACTATGGAACAGACATGGCCATAACATTTCCTGAGGATTCCACAGGGGCTGACATGTATGGAGGTTGACAAGATGACTGCCTCTGCAGGTGGCAGAGCAGCTGGGTGATCTGGGTGTGTGGTGTGAAACACCTACATTAGCCAGGTGTCAAGTATATGTCAGGCTGGGACACAGCAGCACTCCTTACAGGACTACAGATGAGCTCATCAACTGGAGCCTAGGAGATTGCATGGTGCAGGGTGGGGATCATTTAATTTCTTGGAATGGAGGGGGAGTGATGGTGCCTTTGCCCAGCAGGCTAGGGATTAAGCATGGATTCACAGAACAACAGATAAATCAGGAAAGATGGAGTAATGAGTCGATATGTGACCTCATTGATCCTACTAGGAATGGACCATGGTAACAGGGATTCATCTTCCTGCTGCCCCAACTGAAGTGCATATTACAGGTTGAGAGTCAGACATGGTCAACTGGTTGGAATATGGGGGCTTGGCTACATCACTAAATGGCTTGCTGCTCATATTGCTGGAGGGCCTATATGATATTTTTGTGGACCTGCATCCACATAGACTCCATTGCATTCTCACATTCAGGGAGCCACAGTTGGGGCATTGGTTGATAACAGGTCCAAAAGCACAAAGGTGGGGTTGGTAGCTCAGAACACAGTTAAAAGAAGTGATGCCAGTGTTGGAGTGGATCGGGGAATTCTGGGTTTTGTCTGATAGTGACTCCAGTCTGTCTGGTGGTTCTGCCAGGACACATACAGAAAATGACCTAGCTATTGATTGGTGTGCCCACACTGGTAATTAAACTGGGGGTGATATCTGTAGTAGAAGTGGCCAACAGTGGCGAGTATGACAGTATTACCAGGGAAAAAATTCCAGAGTGATCAGGGACTAGGTGATCTTGTAGTTGTCAGGGCACTGAGCTGCAGTGGCACCGTCGAAGGACTGTCACAATGGTCTAAAGACACTACTTCCCCGTCTGGCACCTTCAAACCTTTTATAATATTCAGCCAGATGACTAGCGTAAAGTTATCTGCATAGCAGGGTTCAATTGTATTGTATGGAATGTAAGGTGCATTCATTTTATTGATTCTTGTGCCACCAGATCCATCTTTTTACAAATCTTAAAATCAATTGAATACAGTTCTATAAACAGTTTTATGGGTTTGGGTGTTTTTTAAACTCCTAACAGACCCTGGTGTTTTCTACAGCTGCTTTTTTAAACTATTCAGCTCTTGAGTGATTAGCAGAAATAATGTCTCTGTCAGCCTTAATCACATTTAACCATGGTTAACATTACATTTTTCCCACTTGATATGCAAAAATTTCCACTAGATTTGCAGTGACGGCCATTGAAATTCCATTATAAAAAGAATAAAAATTTCAGGCATCATTTGTTCAGAGAGAAAGACATGGGGCAGAAAGTGCTGAATCTTCCTATTAGCAGTGATTTGAGAAATGAGCCCTTCACTATGAGGGCTTTAGCGGGATTAGAGTCCCACATCTCACATTCTATCTTTTTCTCTGTCTCAACCTCTGTCTCTCTGTCTCTCTGTCTGTCTGTCTCTCAGAAATGTATTTGCTTATATTGTTTTATGCGGTGGTGTGATGGAGTAGGAATCCCTTTTTAGATACCACTGAACCCTAATAAATTTGTGTTGTTTACATTTAATTTACTAGAGCAATAATTACTGTAGTATTAACTACTTTATTTTGTTTGTGGCAGGAAGCTTTTTTCACTATACCCAGAGGGGAAAAACAAGAAGCAGCTGTGTCCAAAACCACACCGTGTCTTACTAAGTAGAACTCACTAATTACTACACCACCTAATTACTACACCCCTATGGTGATATTTCTCTTTTAACACAACATTTAGTATTTTTGTGATGTGACGTACATTTTGTCATTGCAGAAGACAGGAAGTGGAAGGATTCAAGTAAGAAAGCTGTTAAATTGGTTATACATATTATTAGTATCCACACAGAAAAAATAAAAATCCAGAAAAACACATTTATTATCAAATATTAACTACTTAATTAAATACTTGATCACCTACCAACCAGCAAGAATTAAGGCTCTCACAGACCTGTTTTTCTTCAAGAAGCCCTTCTATTCTGCACTCATTACCTGTATTAATTGCACCTGTGTTAACTTATTACTTGTATAAAATAGGTATAAGGGCACCAGGGACAAAATTGTAGACCTGCACAAGGCTGGGATGGGCTACAGGACACTTGGCAAGCAGCTTGATGAGAAGGCAACAACTGTGGGCGCAATTATAATAAAATAGAAAGAAACACAAGATGACTGTCAGTCCTTCTCGGTCTTGGGCTCCATGCAAGATCTCACCCCGTGGGGTAAGGGTGATTTTAAAAAAGGTCAGGAATCAGCCCAGAACTATATGGCAGAACCTGGTCAATGACCTGAGAGAAGAGAGCTGGGGCCATGTGTTAGGGTTCCTACCTTCCCCCGGTGCGTCCGGCCGTCCTCACCGGTCGCCATTACAGAGGTATTGGTGAGATGGTTTATGTCCACTGTCTCATCTTGCCCAGATCCCGAACAGCTGCCTCGCGTCTTATAAAGGCGTGGTTTTTGGCGCTGTTCTGGGCCAGGTCATCGTTTATTCCAACGGCATTCCATCTCCGTTCGGGTCGCGGTTCTGACCATCGGCGTTCTTGTGCTCTTCCGCGCTCCTTAGAGGCAGTGGTGAAGTCCAGGGCTTATTAGGGCCGAAGGACTGGTATGGACGGGAAACCGCCGAGGTATTTAGTCTGTTAGGGACACTTTGAGGGTTTTCCTGTTCCATGCTCATGCTCCCATTGCGCGTTTAGCGTTAAACGCCACTCGGTCGTCGGTCCCTACCTAGCCTCCCTTCAGCCGGGTTTTTGGCGCTTAATGTGGCACTCCCGGTCTGTCTTCTCGGATATTCTTTATAGTTGGGAAAACCTAAATAATCCACAGTGTATCACATACTTCTTTTCTCCACTGTAATTTTAAAACCTCTCTCAATATATTGTTGAATTGTTAAATATTGTAACAAGAAGAGTTACCTCGTTAAAGCATATAGTTAAAACTATTTGCTACCTGAAACTCAGCGTGGAAACTGGAACATGGAAACATTTTGGTCAGATGTTTAACCATTATTATTTACTGTCAGTTACTTTCAGTACACCTTGCTAGCACTGGTTTGGACTGCAGATCTGCATTGATTATTAATGGCATATATTCATCAAGGTGGTGTGAACATTCCTTACAGATTTTGGTCCATACTGACATTGCAAATTTGATGCCGATTTGTCAGTTCACATTGGCACATTCATTCATTCATTTACTTTACTATCCATTTCTCCTAGACAGGGTTGCGGGAGAGCCAGTGAAGGCAGGAACAACCTTAGACAGGGTGTCAATCCATTGTAGGACGCACATGCTCACACACTAATAGGCATTTTTTAAACTCAAATTAACCTAACAGACATGTTTTGGGAGTTTGGGTAGAAACAGTAGGAAACCCATAAGATACACAATCAGACATGGGGAGAACATACAAACTACATACAGGCGGAGTCCAAGGTTTGGTCAAACCGGGACATTGGAACTGTGAGAAAAAAGTGCTAACCACTCCACCACCGTGCGGTTCTTAACTGCACATCCATGATGCAAATCTCCCATTCCACCACATTCCATAGGTTCTTTACTGGATTGAGATCTGGTGACTGTGGAGGTCATTTGAGTAGAAGGAACTCACTGTCATGTTAAAGAAACCAGTTTTATATGATTTGAGCTTTGTGATATGCATTATCCTGCTGGAAGTACCTATCAGTAGATGGTACACTGTGATCATAAAGGGATGGACATGTTCAGCCACAACACTCAGGTATGTGACTTTTAAACAATGCTTGGTATTTAGGGGCCCAAAGTTACACAAACACCTGCCTAAACCATTGACCATGTTTACTTGTCTGAGTTGCGGCGATGTGATTGGCTGATTAGATACACTATTTGTGTTAACGGTCAGTTGAACCAGTGTACCTAATACAGTGGCCAGTAAGTGTATATTACACTGGTCAACAAATTTTCAAAAGTTGTTTGTTTCTGAAATGAAATGAGTCATTCCCTAATGATTTTTATGT
>JAVSBV010000121.1:3322272-3336859 GCA_033117975.1 Parotocinclus spilosoma
AGGAAATTTATAAGTGACCCCAAACTTTTGAACGGTAGTGTATATATATATATATATATATATTAGAAAAGTAGTCAGCAAACTCTCTCACTCAGTCAGTCACACTTACTCCAAGTACTCTAAAAGTGTTAACCGATATTGTACATAATCCCTAAAGTAGCTAAAATATTAAAGTATGCTTATTTACCTAAGAAGACAATCATATTATTGTATTTTGACTAATAAGTAGATATTTTTTTTTGCTATTTATGCTGGCGTGTAGCATGTGTGCCTCTAGTTGTAGTCAACTTTAGCTTATTAACTTCTAATTCAAACATTTTTTAAATATATATATAAAATAGCTTTTCTTTGGCAGCATGACACTTCCACATGCCATTATTTTTTACAACATAATTGTATTCTTGTCCAAATAACATCCCTGCAAAATGATTTGGTGAGAAATGACTTGATGCTTTGACATTAATATCTTTCCAGTTCATTTGTCAAGCTGCTTGTTCGTGGCCAAATAATTGGGACAGATTTGTGATATTGTAGAATGGTGAAATATGCAACAAAGTTAGTTCAAATTGGTTATGAAAGCCATGTTGACAGGGCACTGAATCTCTTAATTGACGTGTGTGTGTGTGTGTGTGTGTGTGTGTGTGTATGCGCATGTATTTTACAGCCCACAGTGAGTGTGTGTTATTGGTCCCATGTCACTCAGTGCCAGAACCCCAAAGACCTTTGTACTCATTTAGAATCTCTGTGCCAACATTATGAAAATCATCCCTCAGCGCTGGCAGAAGAGCTTCTTTGTTATGCTGCCTCCAACACTCGGCCCTGTCAAGCCTTCACCAATTACAGGTGAAGGTAAAATGGGCTATTCATAGGACTGCAACCCTTGACTAGTGTAGCAAGAGTGATTTGTGAATCATTACACGACTGCCTGAAGAGAACGCGATACCTGAGGGATGCAAATGATCTGCCCCACTACATATGGCCATTCAGTTAAGAGAGACAGATTTTACAGCCTGCTATTGATAAGTTGCTATTATGAAAAAATTTATTCTATTTCTTTCAAGAGCTACTTCACATCCCGTAGTTGTCAAGACTCTAAAATATGTAAATTTGTCTTCTTGAAAAATAGCCAACACTTCAATACATGAGGTTACATCTTCGTGAATCCTCTTTGGGGTTTGAATCTGTATATTACAGATCTTATACAAACTTAATGACAAAGTCTGGCTCAGGTTACAAAGCATCTGCAGATTGGAAGAAATGCCTAATCACAGTTGTGAACTTGTATTGTTTTTTGTAGAATAAACAGGAAGTTTAAGTTGTGGATAATGATGGGTGTTACTATTCACTGATTCTGTCAGGATCAGAATGAGGAAACAAATAAAGTACAGCTCATGTGGCCTTAATCTCATAATTGCCTCACAATGTCTCTTATAATCTTATACTTACAAACATTATGTAAATTGAATTTTATTTTATTATGAAATAAAATTTTAGTATTAGATTTATTTTCAATTTTATTAATAAACACTATTTAAAATCTATTTTTATTTATTTTCAATTTTATTACTAATTTAAATTGTATTATTAATTTAAATTAAATTATTTACTTAGTTTTACTATAACTACAACGTAGTTATTCAATTAACATCTAGGCCACCCATGGAGGATGGGTCCCTTTTTGAGTCTTGGTCCTCCCAAGGTTTCTTCCATTTTCTTCCTTTTTCGCCCTAGGTTTGCTCAATTTGTGATTGACATTTTAAGATAATATAATATTGTAAAGACAAGACAATGCTCCATTGTAAAAAGCGCTATATAAATACATTTGAATTTGAAACATTGTTCTGAGGCACTGCCTCATCCTATAGTGTTAATAACAGAGCTGTAGAATAAGCTGCTGGCAGTTAAGTTCTTGGTTTTTCATTTTTAATCACCAAGGCAGCATGTAGCGTGAATTTAATTCTCAGTTAAAATGTCTTGTTTGTAGTAAATTATTTTTCCCTTAGTTAATGGCTACATACAGGGGTTAGACAATGAAACTGAAACACCTGTCATTTTAGTGTGGCAGGTTTGTGATGTATCAAGAGCGACAGTATCCAGGGTAATGTCAGCATACCACCAAGAAGGACGAACCTCATCCTACAGGATTAACTGTGGACGCAAGAGGAAGCTCTGAAAGGGATGTTCGGGTGCTAACCCGGATTGTATCCAAAAAACATAAAACCATGGCTGCCCAAATCATGGCAGAATTAAATGTGCACCTCATCTTTCCTGTTTCTACCAGAACTGTCCGTCGGGATCCACAGGGTCAATATACACAGCCGGGCTGCTATAACCAAACCTTAGTCTAAAACCAGGTGTTTACGTTTCATTGTCTAACCCCCGTAGTTAATGTATTTATTTTAAAAAACAAACACACATTTTAAGGTCTGTGAGTAAATTAGATTCATTTGATCTCCATGATCACATTTTGTAGGTCACTGCACTTTGTAGTTACACAATTACAGACTGTAGTTTGTAGATTTGATACACTACATACTTTGCTTGTCACCTTTACTCTGTGCTCTTTGTCATGACCCAGACAAATTAGGCCCTATTGGGTGGTGGATCAGTATCAGCACTGAAGTGATATTGATGTGGTGATGTTGTGTTATTGTTATTGTCTTGAGCTGGTATGAGTGGATCAGATGCAGCAGTGCTGCTGGAGTTTTTAAACACTGTATTCAGTTATTGGGCACTCTTTTAGATATATCTACTATATTGCTCCACCTTGTAGATGTAGAGAAAGACAGCAGCTTATCTGTTGCCACATGGTATGTGTTCCTCTAATCATTGTTCACTCTTTATCATTGTTCACAAGATGCAGACTTCTGAATGCTGGTGGCTGCATATATTTTTGGCTAGTGGACTATTTTAAGTTCTACAATGACACTAATGTGGTTAAAACTCCAACATCACTACAGTGTTTGATCCAATTGCATCCAACCAACACACCTCCACATCAGTGCCATTGCAGTGCTAAGCATGATGAATTTTTCCCACCTACAAAGAATAGAGAGGTCTGTAATTTTTGTCCTAGGTACATTTAAAGTGTGAAAGAATTTAAGAAAATCCATGGTATGATTTTTAAATAATAAATGGTTTTTGACCAAGTTTGGATTTTGACTTACTTGTTGATACAGATCTTATCCAGATCGAGGTTTCAGGGCTGTCACTGGGCAACACTGAGTTTCAGCTCCCTCGAAAGATGTTTTATTGGGTTCAGATCTGGAGACTGGCTAGGCCACTCCCAAAGTATGATGTTTCCACCCCTATGCTTCACTGTTGGGACGGTGTTCTTGGGGTTGGACTCATCCTTCTTCTTCCTCCAAACATGGTGAGTAGAGTTCATACCAAAAAGCTGTAATTTGGTCTCATCTGACCACATAACCTTCTCCCATGCCTCCTCTGGATCATCCAGATGATCTGAACTCCAAACAGCCCTGGGCATTTGGCAGCATAAGCAGAGTGACCCTGCGAGCACTGCAGGATTTTAATCCATGACACCGTAGTGTGTTACTAATGGTCATATTTGAGACTGTGGTCCCAGCTCTCTTCAGGTCATTGACCAGATCCTCATGTGTAGTTCTGGGCTGATCCATGACAACGAGCAGGAATGACAGTCATCATGTTTCTTCCATTTTCTCACAATTGTGCCAACAGGGTCCTGTAGCCCATCCCTTTGGTCTTAGTAATTATGGAGAGGTTGGAGTGTGATTGATTGAGTGTATGAACAGGTGACATTTATACAGGTAACAAGTTCAAACAGGTGCAATTAATACAGGTAATGAGTGCAGAATATTAAGGCTTCTTATTAAAAAACAGATCTGTGACAGCCAGAATTCTTGCTGGTTGGTATGAGATCAAATACGTATTTCATGCAATACAATGCAAATTAATTATTTTAAAAGATTCTAAAAATTGAAATTATTTAGATTCTCACAGTTGAAGCGTACTTACGGTAAAAAATTACAGACCTGGTTTTGCATTGTCTTGTTGAAAAATATATGGCGGTCACTAGAAAAGGCAGTATATGTTCCTCAATGTGCTTTTCTGCATTAATGCTGACATTACAGAAATCACCTTAGCCAAGGGTACTGATGCATAAAAATACCATGACATACTCTTTTGTTTTTTTTTGCTAATAACAGTCTGGATGGTCATTTTCATCTTTGGTCCAGAGCACACAGTGTTTATTTTTTTCAGAAAGAAAACCTGGAATACTAATCTATCTGACCACAATACACATTTCCACTGTGTGATGATCCATCCCAGATCCCTCAGAGCCCAAAGAAGTCTATACTACTTGAATTGTGTGATGTTATGCTCTGTCGAGGGAAAACATGCAAATCCCCTCCATTTTGTCTTTGAGAAACTTTCCAATCATTTTCCCATGCATTTGTTGGCATACTGGAGATCAAGGCCAGCTTTGCTCCTCAAAGACTTTCCTTGACACTGTACCAAATTATATTTACAATAACCTGTCGATATCACCTGTTTGGAATCATTACTCTAAATGTCCCTTGACTGAACTTTTGTGTTGCAGTGTTGCAGTTTATTAACAAATGAAATTATGTTGCCATTAAATATAACATTAAATATCTCAGGTCTATGGCATCGGCAATAAAAGGCAATCTAAATTTAAGGAACAAATATAAAAGTTTTTATATGCATTTTCCATACTGTCTCCACGTTTTTTGATGATTAATTAGTGAATTATATTTTTCAAAACAAGTTTATTGGAAAGAAGTGACAAGAACATCAGCCCCATAGTCATGAGACAACAGGGGAAACATAGTTATGATCAATAAAATTATATATAATGATGATGATATTTTGTTCTTTTAGTTATTGACTGTTATTTATGGGTTTAATAGTTGTTGGGTTTCATGCTGATTTGAGAAACCAGTACTGCCTGGCACCTAGTGGAGGAGTGTGGAGGAGCTGTAGTGGAGGGGTGAAGCAGCAGAGTTTAAGAACGAGAGAAACAGCCATCTCTAAGGTTAATTAGCATTCACTCTCCTCACACTTTATTATCAACTGTGTCCTCAGCGCACTCATTTAATTGTGTGCGCTGATAGAATAATAAATGGCAGAGTAATTACCATTATAAAGCAAGGATCCCTCTCTTTACGGAACAACTCAGTCAAAGGAGATTTTATTCTAAATTAAGTTTTTAACTGTCATCTGTCATCGCAGGTATAATTATAATTTAGACATTTTGAGTTCATTGTTCTCACAATGTGAAATTCTCAGTGGAGAGAAAAGCAATTGTGACAGCACAATTTTTTGGAGCATGGAAAAATATGAGAAGAGTTCTAAACGTCTTTTAAATGAGACAGCAAGTATGCTAATTAATCAAATTCCCTCATACTGGCAATTATGTGTTATTCATTTCATGAATTTATATACTGCAACTCTTCCAAGCTGAAGAATATTACTTATTACTGAAAATCTACAGGACTCTGACTCAGCTGATTGTACTTTCCAATTACAGACTGATAACGGGTGACTGATTATTCTTAGACAGCAGCTTTTAAAATTTTGTCATAGTGTTAATAGCAATGGTCAACCAGGCTTGATTGTGAAGTTACTGAGACCATTTTCTCTAATCAGGTAAAGGAAAAGATCATCCAGGTGAGCCCTGTTAACTCCTTTAGCCTGGTCACATGGCTGCCTCACAGCCATCACAGGCCAACGAGAATTGCACTTACATACGGCGCTGCTGAGCAGCAAGTGAAGGACTGCATTGATTGAGGTGGGCAACAATTGATTTTGTCCATTACGTGGTGAGAATGTTACCATCCTGTGCAGATCAGGCCGCCCTCCTCCTGTCGCTGGAGATAAGGCCCTGCTGCATTGTGGCTGCCTAATCTGTGTGACGGCACTTGTCTGGGTTGAAATTGATGTGGGCCGTTTGTGAGTCTGTACAGGGGGGTTCCGCCCCCTACGCTTCTGTCTCAGTTTTGCCAATGGACTAGTGAGAGTTGAGCACATCAACAAACATAAGAGGGATTTGCATCAATACAGATGTTTGGCTTAGCATTCATTCGTGCAAATGTTTGCGAAGTGGATAAAAGGCTTTGAAACACTCATTATGAAGTCTCTGACTTGTTGAATTCTCTTTTGCTTAGTTAGGAAAATAAAATGTATGGTTAAAACTGTGATGTAGGCTTCTTTACAAACATTTGAGATCATCTGGAAAGTAAAGTTTGCAAAGCATTCTCTCGAAATAACTTGCATTTGAAAGATTGAGCCTCAGTTTGAACATTGTCCTTTAAGAGGTCTGTCTATGAAATCTTTGAACCATGGCCAACTACAGGGGTCAAAACTTTTTTTCTCAGAAAACAGAGTGAGGCATATAATTGATTACAGACAGCCTTTAGTTGGAAAGAAGGGCATTTAGTCAGGTAAGCATCAGTGAGTAACTATATTAACCCAATATATCTTACCCTGTGAAAACTACACTCTGTAACACGGGGCTTCTCAAGCATGCTTTATTAGGCAGGCTCAAGGTGAGCGTTATCTATCAGGCAGCTCGACAAATCCGTCGTCCGTGCTGCTTGTCACCCCCCAACAGTGGGGCAATGTGAGGCAAATCACAGACTCATCTGTTTCTCTCCACACAGACAAACCCAGATGCTGATTAATGGTAATTAAACTTACAGGCACTCCGTCAGTAAGATTACACACAGAAGGTAATGTATTGGAGTCATTAAATACACATCATTCTCCTGGCATGAAATATGTTGACCCTAACCTTATTATATACATAATTAAAAGTGCTCAACAGTTCCCTGATCGCGCTCCATGGAGCAATGAGAGTATGTCATGCAGCTCATCGGCATCCTCAAGTTATATTGATGTCGAGCAGGGACGTCATTTGTTTGGCTCATTTGTCACTATCCTTCCATTGCCCTCCATCTATGCATGTAAATGGTCTTTCATTAGAGAATGCAGCTGTGCATTTTATAAGATCTGTGAAAACCACAGCAGTTTGGTATTTATATATTTGTGTATGGATTTAATAGGTTGTAAATATTTGCAAAATATGAAAAATTATGGAGAGGATGGCAACAAACATGGTTGTCTATATTTAAAATATGTTGTGTTAAATAAATGTGGATTTGGAGAATCAATATAGATAGATCAAATGTTGTGCTTTGTTTTTCTACAGCTAAAGTTTTCCTTAGCTAAATTTTCCTATGTTTTTCAGCCTAGTCTCTAGCAACTGCATTTACATAGTTACATACCATAGGGTGTTGCATCTAAGACAATAGTTATTGTGCATTCATACTCATAGGCTTACATTCAGCATTTGAAAAGCTCAGTCCTCATTCACTGAATTCCCTATAAAAGTCATACTAGACATGTTATGTCCCTCAGGTCATGTGTTTGAAACCTCTGTTGTGGATAGAGATTAGGCTGAAATTGCTTAAGTATTCCTATAAAGCCTGTTTCGCATTGGGTCACATTAAAACAGAAATTGATCCTAAAATGACTACGAGTGACCTCATGTAGGTCCTGTAGTGAGAAAGCTGAAGGCATGTTGTGCTTTCTCTGGCAGTGAGTTGTGAGATCAATAGCAGGTGTGGATTTAGATCATTGGTGTGGCTGGAGGACATTGATAGCAGCTCTGAGGCTTTATCAGACTTAGCAGTGTTTAAGAGGGCAGAGTTCAGCACAGTGGCATCCACAAAATTATCTACTCCCGGGGACGCGCTCCACCTATTCAGATTCCCCAAAACCGCTTAAACACCTTAAACCTCTATAACCAGTGATGTGAGATCTATCCTCTATTGCACACCATGACTGAACCTCACCATAAGCCATCCACTCCTTAACAATATATTCATCCTTCTTTGTCCTGTCTGTTCCTCTGCATGCTCTTTCTGTCCATCCTTCACTCTCATTCTTAATCACCATCTCTTGCTCTCTTTTCTTTTTTCACTATTGCAGAAAGGAGCTGAGACGCTGCAGGTATTCCAGAGTGAGCCTTTTAGTCTTTGAGAAGGGCTTCATTATATCCATAGTAATGAAATTTGGGCATTGCAACAAAGTAGCCAGGGGAGCGCTGTCAGGATGTGGACACAGAAACTCTCCAGTGATCAGAAAGGACTGGCAGTCCCACAGCATCTAACAGTTCTTCTCCTTTCAAAAAGGAGAGAAATTACTGCACAAACCTGGAAAGCTCGCCGATCAGAACTCCACCACTTCAAATACTACTGAATATCCAGAACACCAGCTTCTATGTGTTATTTTCTTCAAGTTTGTCTATAGGGAGAATAGCTGACCGCCCTTACAGGCTTTAGCACAGTTATATTGATAGCATCAGACAAGTTAAATAAAGTGTGAAATTCTTTACATAAGGATTGTTACACGGATGAAGAGAGCAGGCATAGAGGCTTGCAGAGCTGCTTTCACGGCCGTTGATGGGTTGTGACCTCTTAACTGAGCCGATTTGAAATGGGTGCAGCTTGGTCTTACTTTTCTTTTAAGGTTCGTGCTAGTGTATAGAAAAAGCAACAAAAACGAACATAAAAATAACTACTACGCACTAACTACAAGGCAATGCACCATTCCTAATATGATTTATAGTACAAGATAAGTAATACACTGAAGCAAAAGCAGTGTCATTAATGTGTGACTGTCTAGAGCTGCCACGTTATACATGCTACAGTATGTGCATTCGAGCGCAAGGATGGACATATTTAGACAAAATTATGTGTGTGGTATATCAGTTTATATTCATAGATGTCTGGTGACATGGTACACTGCTAATATGGCAAGTATTAAATCTCCCCTAGATTTTAAGGCTAAACAAAACTGTTCATTTGATATCTACTATATGCTGTAAGGTGATTAATAGGAAGTGGAAAACACCTCATAATGATAATGATACAATGCTCAAAATATCCTGTTAAACTACAGACATTGCAAGAGTTAAGCATCCTGGCTGTTAATATGTTATTATTCATTGATGTGTATACCTGCTAAATCCAATTAGTCCAGCTAATGCTGTTTGCTATCATTACATTAGCATCATAACACTGTTTCCCATGCTAACGTGAGACATTTCACTTTTTTGTTAGTTACGAAACTAACCATTTATGATAAATACATTTATTAATTTATTTCATGTCAGTTTAATAAACTAAAGAAGCTGGATGATAAGAGCCCAGAGCACCTGCATTCTTGCGGTTTGAATGTCAGTTAGTGTGTTTACAGATTCCTGAGAATGCACTGAATTACAGTTTAGGCTCCAGTAGCCTGACCAGTAGGTTATAAGGGACAACCCACCACTGGTACTATACCTTAGCATACCTTAGTGAATATATGTGGTATCAATGCAGAAAACTTTGTTGTTTTAACGCAAAATGATTTGATCTGTGATCTATCTCTCAGTAAATAAGTTAACATGTCTACTACTTCTTTATCACTTCTGCATCTGCTGCTTTAGTTGGGTTTATTAATAGCCTGACAGATGTAATGATTAGATCATCTCAAGCATACAGACCAATTAAAATGTTTATTTTGTTTAACTTTAGATTTAGTTGCCCCAGCTGTGGTCAAATATGCTTGTACCATGCTTTAATGACCACACCCATACCTTAAATCGATTTTAGAATGTCAGTAGCAATATATTGTAGAAAACTGAGGGTATTTAAGATTGTTTAAAGGAATAACATGGCAAAGAACAAAATCACCCTTACTATAGCAAAACCTGCATACAGTATTTTTCCATACAAATAAAGAACAATATGAACAATCCTAGATTTATTTTAATAAAATTTACACGTAAATTGACTGTGGAGTTCTGCCTAATTGCAGCAGTAATGAATTCCCGATTTCCCGATTCAATTCGTCCATGGTCACTTAAGGAATTAATTAAGCTTAAAGAGTCATTGCTTATTATTACAACCTTATCCCTCTGAATAAAAATATAGCATAGAACCTAAAATACTCATTGAAGGTTGATTTGAAATAATTTCATCTCCAACATTTAAAAAAAAACATTTTACTTGTAGCTGTGTAGCCAAAATGACATTTATTAGGGTATTTATTGGCCTATGCATGTTCTCAGACAATAGATACAGCTCTTTTTTGTCAAGATACATTTACATTTGCATCATTTAGCAGACGCCCTTATCCTGAGCGACAATACAGTCTTAGAAACAAAGCTATTGTGGGTTAAGGGCCTTGCTCAAGGGCACAACTGAGGCAAAGGTGGGATGTGGACCCTGGACCTTCTGGTCAATAGTCCAGTACCTTAGTACATTAACCACTAGGCCACCACAGCCCTGGATGCCCAGACCATTTGTTATCAATGGTGTCATATTTAATTTAGACTTCTCATTTGATGCATTTGATGCACAGCATTACACTAATTGCTTTTGTCTGACTATGTAATATTGCTAAGCCTATACATGTAGTATATTTACTAGATACAAAGAGACTGGTTCATATATTTAAGTATTCACAGTATTAGGGCGGAACAGTGGCTCTGTGGACAAAATTGAAGCATTACAGCAAGATGGGTCTTGGTTCGATCCCAGGCTGGAGCAGCCTGTGTGCTTTCTGTGTGGAGTCTGCATGTCTTCACCCTGTCTAAGTGGGTTTACTCTGGATACTCAGGTTTCCTCCCAAAGACATGCATTAATTTAAATGATTAAGCTAAATTGTAAAGCTGCTTTGAGACAATGCTCCATTGTAAAAGGCACAATATAAATAAATATGACTTGACTTAAATCGACCATATGTATGACTACAGGCATGTTGTGATCTGGGACAATGTGAGATTCCACAAGGCTGCTGTGGCCAGCAATTGGTTCATTGATGACTCACAGTATATCTCCATCCATTTCAACTATTCTTAAACTCAGCTGAATGTTTTTTCTTTTCTCTGCATACAAATACAATGTGTATGACTGCAATTTCTATGCTCACACGTCTCTTCCCCAAGCAATAGAGGATACATGAGAAAATGATAAGGGGGGATCTTTGTGGCTAGAACTGATCCTCCGGTTATTTATTTCCCCCAGTGCAACCTTGAATGTAGCCTAATTTACTATTTTTGCTATTTTTTTTTTAATGTGCATTATTGTATATTTTCTGTTTAGAGAAACATTACCTACAAATTTTGTATTGATTAATTAATATTATTATTATTATTATTATTATTATTATTATTATTATTATTAGTAGTAGTAGTAGTAGTAGTAGTAGTAGTATTTTTATTATTATTATTGTAATTTTAATTGGTATATTAATAGTGTTAGAAGTGCATAAAGTGCGTAAATAAAACTATAGTACTGCAGGACAACACACACACACACACACACACACACACACACACACACTAAGATAACTAAGATAATTAAGTCACATACTGGCCATTTTTTTTAGGTAGAAGGGGAACCCGGGTACTAGGAGGAGCCCATGAGGAGAACATGCCTAACTTGATTGCACCTAGAGATGTTTAAACCAAGTGTACACTTTTACTAAAATGAGAAGATGTAATCTGATTTACACGGTGACCTTGCAGGTGGTATAAACATGATCACTACTGACTGAAGTCTGACTGATGCTCCGTCTTTCATCTCCCAAACAGATCCAGCCTCGCTGACCTTCCTCCCTCCACTGGATTCACTCAAAAGCCATCATACCTTATAAAAGAGGGCTATCATTTCTTCACAAAGAGGACGATTAAGCGGTGGAGGGTAATTGATTCTCAACACATGGTCACATCCTAACCTTTCACTGCTTGTATTTTTTATTACTTCCAGTTTTTTTACTTCTAATGCTTTTATTAAGCAAAATTCATTCAGCAATGGCATGCAGGCAAATGAAATCCTCTAAGGTACTGGTCTTAATCGTCAGGACCTTCTTTCTACCTCTTTTTGAAGCAAGATGTCTTTTATTGAGGGTAAGAGGTACAGATCCATGACAGGGAGAGTGCAGAATGATTTCTACTACAACTACAGCAACAACAGAAGAAAAACATTTTCAGACAAAAATTGTATAAAATACTTTAATAAACTTTTGCTAAATTGCCCATAACTAGACATTAATATTCAGTAATGCAGTAAATCATGATATTTAACCCAAACTACAGGTGTAGTTCTCATCGATTAAAAAAAAGCTCCTCTTTTAAACACTTTGCTTTAAAATTAAAAATTGAAAAAGCTTTAGAAATATCATAACCCTTATAATATTCATTACAAAATTAATCACATGTTTAAACCTCTAGTATCTCAGAGCTAACAGTTTCGAGTTATTTTTGGGTGCAGGATGAGTTATGCTGAACATTTAAAAGTGTTAGAAATGCAGATACTTATTTACGTATTTAATAATTATTTAATAATTTAAATAATTTAAAGGAAAGAGGGCCATGAGGCATATCTTTTTAATTTTAGAAATAAGCCCGGAGTGACTCAGTTCTCTTGTTTTTCTGTTTTATTTGATCAATTTATAAAACACATGTACAAAAATAAAGCTATGGGAAAACTAACTATGGAACTGTGTTAGCCTAGCGGTTAATCCACTGGACTAGTGACCAGAAGGTCCAGGGTTCAAATCCCACCTCTGCCAAGCTGCCACATTTGGGTCCTTAAGCAAGACCCTTAACCCATCAATACTTGGATTGTAAGTCGCTATGAATAAGTAAATAATGGACCTGTTACAGAACTTTAACAGAATTCTAAATAAATTAATTTAATAGATGTAATTATGATGTCCATTTGCATGTTTGTTTATTGTGGTTGTTTTGTTTGTTTAAAAAAAAGAAATACCGGTTAATAAGATTAAATATTAAAAAATGTATGTACTAAAATATTAATATTCATATTTTAATAATGAACTTTGCTATTAAAACCTCATGCTTTTTAAACGCCTACGTGCATTTTATAGTTAGGCCAGACTTTTTTTATTGCTTGTTTCGCGGATCCGCCGACGATCATATTTGAAGAATACAAAAAAAAAACTATTGGTATTTCGCGGATCCGCCGCAGCACCACTGGTTGAAATAAAATAACAATTTTTAAAAATTTATTTGAGCTTTTTCCGCCCTCCGGTGGAGAGCCAACGGTATTGTTCTGTACATGAAATTTTTTTCCAGATTCATTTTAGTTTAATTGTAGGTTAAATAAATTGTAATTAAAAAAAAAAAACAACTTTAATTTCTTCCTCCTTCTTTTTATTGATTCCACATAGTCCTCGAGAAATTGAAAAGTACTGAAAAATAAAGATTAATTTTTAATTTTTTTTCCTCCCTCCTTCCTTAAGTAAGGGACATCCGAGGAACAAGCAATTAAAAAAGTCTGGCCTTAGCTGCTTTACTCACGGTTTATGTTAGGAAATGTGTGATAGTGGAAAGTCTGCCAGATAATATAAGGGCTAACAAAATCACGGGTTTTTAAAACCGAGAGTTCTTCAACAATTTGTATTTATTTTTTACTACAATATATCCACATTATACACATTAAAAATCTATCAATATAATCAATAAATCAACTTAAATCCAGTTTCTTGATTGGCTGATGCCTTGCCGTGACTTATACAGTAATTAGATGTCATTGTTTATCTTCAGTCTTCACAGTTTGACCCCGCACACACACACACACACACACACACACACACACACACAGAGGCTGTTGTAAATGGACTGTCTGTCCTTGATTACAACTCGGCAGATGTTATTGTTACCCTGACAGTGAGATGGAATTCATTTGAACGATTCACAGTGGTGATGAACAGCTTTCCCCTGAAGGTGTACATGCTTTGCATCATGGCCTCGATGAGGACACAGACAAGTTCTAATTTAACTATTTATATTGTGCTTTTAGCTGTTTTGAATAGCGCCAAGTCTAAATGAACCAAAATACTGAGTCGTTTAAAGTCTGCATTACATTCTGTGAAAGAGGACGTTTATTTACTTGAGTCACATAGTACCATAGTTATCTAAGGAAAACTTTCTAAAAACCGTCCTCCCTCTCTTAATGATAAATGTGTCACGCAGATTTCCCTTTTTTCGTCTTTTTCACGATGTCAACTTAAATAGTGAAGATTATTCAGGGTAATTATTCAAGTAATAAGTTTGTGATTTTTTTGGGGCATGAACAGAATAGAATTCCATTCCGTTCAGTCACTGTGAGCTTTATCACCAGAATTATCCGGCCTTTCGGCTTTATTTTACCACATATTTCCATTAATGTCCATGTTTTATAAGCAGCCTGATGCTTCTCCTATAAGCTCTCATGCCCTTCTACTAGCAGGATGAGCTGTTCTGCCCGGCAACCGAGCTCTGATTGGTCGGCCTGATTTTAACCCATTCCAACAACGCAGAAAACAGGACAGACCCCGATTAAAAACGACTACAGCTTCACTGTATATGAAGAAGTTAATACAGTCGATTCCGGTTAATAGGACCAGCCGCTTATTCAGACCAAATCCTAAAGTACCGAAACAAATCCTATTTATATACGTGTAATGTTATTCGCTTATTTGGACCAAAACTCCGCTTAATCGGACCAAAGAACGTGTACAGTATGTA
>JAVSBV010000121.1:3336959-3353333 GCA_033117975.1 Parotocinclus spilosoma
GCGGAATTTTGGTCCAAATAAGCGAATAACATTACACGTATATAATAGGATTTGTTTCTGTACTTTAGGATTTGGTCAGAATAAGCAGCTGGTCCCATTAACCGGTGGTCCAATTAGACTGTGTATACATATATATAAATAAGGGTGGCTAAATACTTTTGGAAATGTTGTAATTCTGTGACTTTCAAAGCTGTTAATGCTCTCAGGAGCGTTCCTCCGTCTGCTTTCTTTACTGTTACATCATCTTGTGTAGTACATCAGTCTTAGAAGCTGATTGTCTGACAAGATCATAACTGTGTCCGGATCGGATCGGATCGGATCGGATTCCTGCGCTGCGTCCAGCGCGTTAAAAATTAAAAACCTTTAAGCTCACGGCGCATGTTCAGATCATGAAGCCACAAAAATGTCAATCCTGATCGTTTTGATCCACGGGGAGGACGTTAGGGGGGAGTTTAGAAAACGTGAGGGGTTACAAAGCCATCTCTAAAGAGTTTACAAATCCACAGGCAGACAGATTAGGTGCAAGTTAAGACCGCTGGCTGAAAACTGAACTAATAAAGGGATTGGAATGAAGGTCAGATCTTCCACCACTGTTTAGAAGCGCTGATTCGGGTCCTGCAATGGACGCTCTGGTCTAAAGCGCTGGACCTGTATCAAAAACGAGGCCCAAATTGAAGAAATGGGGTCATCAAATACGGTTTGGGACTCAAAAATCGACCTGTTGGCTTGTTTTTGGGATTCAAAGAGATACGGATGGACCATGGTGGTCTAAAACGTCCCAGAAAAATCCCTCTCCGGCTCCAGCTGCCGCCGATCTTCCTAACTGATCTGGGAACGACGCCCGATCTGCTCCGAGCGTTCCCTAATCCCGACCGGCTCTGAGGTGGGACGTTTTTTATGGGGGGAATTTGGATGGAGGATCAGCGGTGACACCGTAGAACTCCGGTAACCTGATCCGATCCGTATGATTTATTTAGCACGCCCCAGCCTCTCGGTGTCGGGTGTTCGCTCCGAGTCCGCTCGAAAACTTTAACAAGGTCACATCTGGAACCTCTGGCTTTTCCTGTACCCTGGGGGACGTGCGGCGCTTTTTAGATGGTGACGGGGTCCTCGGGGTTTGGTTGTCATTGGTCCAAGGGGATTCTGTGCATGATCTGGCAACCCTGACTCGAGAGCAGGAGCATTCGGTGAGTTCTGATGTGTGGGCGTCGCCTTTTAGTTGTTTTACGCCGAAATTCTCTCACGGTTTGGACGCTTCGTGGGGAGAACATGTAGGGCGGATTATTATTATCAAACAGGAATTGGTGCGATTTTGGAAATAAATGCCACACAGAAGCGTTAAATTTGGCAAAAGAGGCACTCGGGGGAATCTGAACCGGGGAAAGGGAAAAAATATAAAGTGTGTGTGTTTGTGTGTGTGTACTATACACTGTAACAAACCTTTATATACACTATTAGGGGCGTCCACAAACTTTTGGCAATATACCAATGCTGGCCAGTTTGACCTCAGAAGTTAATAATTGGTTATTTTGTAATTTTTAAAAATGTATTTATCCTTTTAATTTATATTTACCCTTTTTATTGGCGAGGTTTGTACTGTATGTTCAATTATCAAAGCTGGAATCTTTTTTTTATTTTATTTTATTTTTTTTTCCTAGCGAAAAAATGCCATTTAAAATGACAGCATAAGGAAACGGACATGAAATATATTTTTAAATTTGATTATTTATTAAATATTTCGACCAGTTAAAATCAAAACGTGCCTCGCTTGATGAAAATATCTTGTGGTGTTTTATGGTTTAGTTTTCCTCTTTTGTTCATGTATTTATTTTAATGATTAGAATTTTTTGTTATATATTTACATTCTTTAATTCTTTTTTTTTTTTTAAATCTTTAGGAATGTAATTTGTTTTTTTCTTTTATATCTGACTCGCGTCTATTTAAATGTTTTTTCGGAACAAATTCCTGAATAAAAAAAAAATGTAGAAAGCCGCGAATAAACAACATATGACATTAGGTCATTAAAAAAATATATAAAAATATTAAGTAATAATAATAAAAAACAATAATAAATTTAATAAAACCGTCTAAAAAAAGTAAAGGAAAAGCAACTTGTGAGTGTAAACAAATATAAATATATTTTTTTAAATTTAAAAGTCATGTCTACTTGACATGGGCCCAAAATCAGCTTCCTCCTGTGGAGTTGGCATGTTCTCCCCGTGTCTGTTTTGGTTTCCTAATTCGTTCTCCAGGTCAGCTGATGCCTCTAAAGTGTCCCAGTCTGAGCAGGTGTGTGTGTGTGTGTGTGTTTGTGTGTGTGTGTGCCCTGCGATGGACGAGCATCCTTTCCAGGCCTTGTTCCCGCCTTGTGCCCTGTGAGATTGGCCACAATACCCCTAACCTAATCAGGTGCATGTATCCTGTCTTTAACTGGTTTAGTTAAAGGGGCACCTTTATGCAGATCTGAAAGGAAGGACCTCGCCTTCGTGAATGTGCAGCTGACAAGTCTGATGTATACATATGAGAACATAGAGTCTGTGTGGCTCTCATTCTGTCGCTCGGTCTGGATCTTCACCTTGATTTGCTCTGCGAGTGCAGACTGCGTTACGTTATGTAAAGGCACGTGAGTGGAGGGGGCGGAGCATGATGGATGAGCTCATGGTGCTGCAGTGCAGTGTGTGTGTGTGTGTGTGTGTGTGTGTGTGTGTGTGTGTGAGAGAGTGAGATGTACGGTCCTTCCACTCTACTCTTCTACTAGCAGAGAAATTCATGTTAGGACAGACTTTTTTTTTATTGCTTGTTTCGCCAACGATCATATAAATAAATAAATAAATAAATAAATAAATGTTTTTTGGGGGGATATTACTCGGATCCACCTCAGCAATAATGGTTGAAATAATAAAAAAATTAATAAATGATTATTATTTTTTTTCCCGCCCTCCGGTGGAGAGCCAACGGTTTTCTTCTGTTCATTTATTTTTTTTCCAGATTCACTTTAATTTAATTGTAGGCTAAATAAATGTTATTGTTTTTTTTAAATTTGATTTTTATTTCTTCCTCCTTCCTTGTATTGATTCCACATCGTCCTCGAGAAATTGAAAAGTTTTTTTTTTTTTTTTTCCCTCCTTTCCTCCATCCGAGGAACAAACAATTTAAAACGTCTGGCCTTAAAAATTCGTACCAAATTCCTCGATTAAAAAAATACTTTAAAAGCGTAAAATAAATAACGTACCGTATTAAAGCCATTACAAATATTAGACGATAATAACGCGTGATGACGAACTCACTGACGTCACGTGAAAAGTGGAAAATAAACTCGTCGACATATTTTCCTTTTTTTTTTTTTTTTTTACTTTTTTTTGTTTTACATTTTTCAAGGTTGCCATGTGCAGCCGTTTTAAGCAACGTGGGAAAGATTACGGAATCCCGTTTCAGTGTATTTTACGTTACACCGTACTGTTTTTTTCATGCCTGAAATCTGGTTTGTTTACGTGCAATCACTGAATGATCCCGTGGAAATTTACTGTAAATGGACAAAAGTATTGGGACACCTCAACGCCTAGCTTTTATATCACATCTCTGACGCCCCACACAGCTCTTACAGCTTCTCCTAGTCCGATAGCAGAGAGAAACTGAGGTACATCACTTAAAGACTAATAAATCATTTGTGTTTGTTTAGAATTAGGTGTGTAACGGTGCGTCAAGGTGCGAAAACGGTGCGTTTTTTGAACACCGGAGGGTCCGGTCGTCATATATGGCGTATCTTCTTCATTATGGGGTTATGGGATCATGGAAAATGCAGGGATTTGGGACGTTTCGAGCTCTTTTCACACACAAAATACAAAAAGGCGGCATGATAATAAGGTCTCATTTTAGCTTCAGGCTCCTCCAGATGGCTCGAGAAGAGGTGGTACAGTGCAGTAGACGTAAATTGTTAGCGTGAGCACCGTAACGTGCAAAGTCCTGGTTGTTTGGGGGGAACCAGATTCCCTGTGGAGGTTAGTGTAGTGAGACTCCCGCTGGGCAGAAACAGCCGGGTGCCAGCGTGGCACCGCGCCACGGCGGGGGATTTACCCCTCGCGCCTAATTAACGGGCAGGTAAGGGGGGAAGGGGGGGGGCAGAGCCGAAATCGATCCGCCGCATGAAAGCGGTCGTTAGACGAAAGGTCAAGGGGTCATGATGCCACGGCGTGTGGGCATGAGGTGCTGAGGGTTATGTTTTTATGAAGCTATGTTTTAGCGACATCTAGTGGGCAGAAAATGCGCCGTGGGCAATTTAAACTGTCAAATCGCCGCCCTTTAATTAAATTTAATTGTTGTTTGACTCTCTGCTCTGCTTGCAGATTTAATCTCTAAAAAATAATACTTTGCACGTAGGGTTATTTCAAACGGTGATGTTCCTCTCCTTTTGGATCTTTTACAGAACTTCACACACGTCAATAAAGAAAAAAAAAAACAGAAATTAAATCAACACCAAGTTTCTACCCGCCTTTCAAGGCCGCTATGCTCTTTTCCAACACCAGGGGTCGCTAGCGTTCACTCGTACCAGGTTTCCGTCTGTTTTTATTTCCGTGTTATAAAACCTTGATCTGATGCACGTGAAACAGCGCACACTCGCAGTATTAATACTCTCTAATAATAGTGTTTTTGTTTTAAACTCTGAAGCGCCCTCTTGTGGTTGTAGGAAATAACGTGAAGTAAAAACGTGCTCGTGGCTTGTGTTCGCATTTCGCAAATTTGAGCCAACCTTGCGAAATCTGATGTCTTACGATTAAGGTTATAATAATAATAATAATAATAATAATAATAATAATTAACAAATCATTTATATCAGTTTGTATCCACTAGGGGGCGCAGCACATACATAAAATGCTTTTGTGTTTGGTTGTGGGGGAATAATTGGAGAAATGTTATAGGCCCTGCCTCATTTACTGGACTGGACCTTACCTTTGATCCAGCGGATGTGAGATCACAGGTCCGGACCCAGATCACGTCCCGACCCTGTAAGGTCCGCCCTGTGATGGATAGAGCTCGTTAGACGCTTCTTTACCTTGCTCCCAGTCGCAGTACGGCATCTCGTCACGATAGGCTCACTGCTCGGTATGAAGCGTTTGCAGACTTTGGGTCGTTCGGCTCATGACCTCGGTCCTCCTGCTGGGTCCGGGGCTTTTATGATGTCCTGACCTGAGAATGGGAATAATGGGACCGGGATTTTTGAGTCCACGACAGTGCAGAGACGAAAAGTATTGTTTTTGTTTTCCTTACATGAACGGCTCGCTTGAAGACCTTCCACAGCCGGTCTACCGGGTCACGGTCCGGACCCTGACTTGGGCGGAGAATGACCTTGTGTATTTCGGGTCGTTCTCTCTTTTTTTTTTTTTTTTGTATTTCTCGGATCCGCCGCAGTACTAATGGTTAAAATTAAAAAAATATATTATTTTTTTTTTTTTTAGCTTTTTCCGCCCTCCGGTGGAGAGCCAACGGTATTGTTCTGTACATTACATTTTTTTTCGAGATTCACTTTAATTTAATTGTAGGTTAAATACATTTTATTTTTAAATAAAAATGTATTTTAATTTCTTCCTCCTTCCTTGTATTGATTCCACATCGAGAAATTGACAAGTGCTGAAAAATAAATAAATAAATATATATATATAGTCTTTTTTATAATAATAGTAATAATAATAATTAATTTATTTAAATTATTATATGAATTATAATTATTATAATTATAATAATAAAATTATAAAATTAGCAGCAGTAAAACGTATCATTATTGTAATGTTTATTTATTTATTGATTGGCACTAGTGGTAGTGTTGATATTATTTTTGATATTATTTTGTATCATTTTCATTGTTATTATTATTAATACTATTATAAGAATGTATTATAGTATTTTACCTAGTATAATATTATTATTATTATTATTATTATTATTATTATTAGTAGTAGTAGTAGTAGTAGTAGTAGTAGTAGTAGTAGTATTTTGACTGAAAACCCCAGATTACCAAATATTTCTCCTGGTTTTCTCCTATTGGGTATGTGGGGTGTTCCAAAATAATGCATTTTGAAAAAGAGTTTCATTAAGTAATGTTTTATGAAATAATGTGTTTCATTTGTGTCCCTTTTTTGTATGTTTGAGTAGATTGTATATCTATATTTGTAGAAGGGATTTTTGATGGCATGTGTAACTGAGCAAGTACAAATAAAAACATGAAAAGTGGCTCAAAGCCATGTGCTGTTTTGATATTTTGTCTTTTAACTAATGACTAACCACCACTCTTTAGAAGTTGTTCTTATTGGTCTGTGCAGATGTGCCTTGCTCCTGAGGGTATGTGTGAGACATTTGTCTTAACTGCTGTTTGTCTGATCTTGTATAAGTACTGCCATTGTGACACACTGCTTTGTTTTTTTTTTCTTGGGAAGCACCTGAGGCCACAGACAGCATTCTGTAACACTCCTAGTCACACAACTGACTGTGTGTGTGTATATATGTATTTGGGAGGTGGTGTCAAGTTTATAGAGTATATTATTGTGAGGACCACATATTTTCACCAGGATTGAAAGATTTGATATTTTTACCAGCTAAGCGTTCTCAAAGATAAACTGCTTTTTAAAGGTTAGGGTTAGATGTAACATTAATTAGTAATTACTATTTATTAGTAACACAGTATTATGTCAATGGAAGGTCCCCACAATGACAGAAATGTGTGTGTGTGCGTGTGTGTGTGTGTGTGTGTGTGTGTGTGTGTGTGTGTGTGTGTGTGTGTGTGTGTTAAGGAGGGTGGTTAAACTTCGTACATTTCTTTAGCCCATAAAGAGGCTTGTAGGAATCTTTTTTTAATGGTTTTATTATTGTACAGTAACAAAAATCATCTTTCCAAAGCCCTTACCAAGCATTAAAAGTTCATCACACCGCAGCACCACACAGATCTTTCAGAGCCCATGACTGAAATGAATAGGAAGTGGTAAGTGAAACATGCAGGTAGACACATGCCTAAAAGAATTTCAGGAGAAAGCCTGCTTTTTACAGGGGAATTATGTAATTAATGTCTTTTGTAGCGATACTAGACAAACTTTGGTACATTTAACAGCATAAAACAATTTTGTTTTATATGCACAACATGTATGTGCACATGTATATTTCCAACATCATATGCTATAGGGTCTGAGACCACTGGTGAAAATGTTTGGTTTGATCTTTAAGGTGAATGAGAGTGACTCGCATGAACTTTCCTTAACACTTGAAAACAGAGAAAGCCAAGAATTTAGTAACATCACAAGATGCTCTTTAGAATTTTGGGTATTATTACTACAGTATTATTACAGCAAACTGGAAATCATTCAAAATACTAATATATGATTAATTAATGATTTGTAAGTAAAACACTATTTAATTCAAGAAAATTGCAAAATCAAATATTGTTTATTTCAATAGTTTTACTAAGATTGGACATTAAGTGAATTGAATACTACCACAATAATCACTTCCATGTCAGTGCCACATATGTCAGCAGTGTGCCACTATTGTGCTATGAGTCATCTCCCAAACAATATGGAGTCATTGGGAATCCTATTGTGATCTTTTTACACTCATGAACAGGATACAAGGGTGCAGATAAATGTGCAAAAACATACACACTTACCAGCTACTCTATCAAGAACAGCTGTACACCTGCAAGTCAGTGTCACTACATAAGGAAATGAAAGTTATGTAGTCCCATACCATCACAAAGGGTTGCTCGCTTGACATGTTCCTTGTTTCAAGTTTAGACTTTTTCATTAAGTAACACTAGTCATGCTGTTTACTCATTTAATGATATTTTCTCATGCTTTTTTTGAGTGGAGATCATATGGCCATCTTTGTTCATCAAAGACTCCTTGACTAGATGCAGATTTTGTACCAAATCATGATTACAATCTCCTGTTGATATCACCAGTTTAAAATAACAATTATTTATTTATATTTTAATATATATTTATTATTAATATATATGTATTACTATCTCTAAACTTACAGGCATGAAATGCAGAAATGAATTTATTAACAAATGAAATGAAGCTGATCAGACAAAAGATAAAAAATCTCAGGTTCACATTGTCTACATAAAAGTCAAAGGAAACGATTTGGGTTTAAGAACTTTGCTAATTATTTCAGACATTTACTTATACTTTGCTTATTACTGTGAAAAAGTTCTGTTCTAACCATTTCAAGAGTTTCTTTCTTATGTAATTTTAGAAAATGGGGAAAAATGGGAAAGCAATTTTAAATCACATGTATGAATTACAAGTGACATATTACTTTGTATATTAAGATGGAAAATGAATAATTATTGAGAACAATAGAAAGCTTTTTTTTTGGTCAGAGCACAGGCATAAGAATACGCTGGGTGGAACGCCAGGCTATTGTCCAGTAGGAGTTGCTGTTGCAGTGACAATAGATGATCCCCTGACCAGTCACTAAGGCATGCCTATGTAATACTAGACCAAGCTGAAGGCATCACCAAGCCAATTATGTTTAACTTATATTATTTCCAGAGGTAGAGCTTCATGACACATAAATTAGTTTTTACATGCTTAGGATGGTGTGATAATGTGGTTTTAAATATTAAACATTTTAAACTAATACTAATACTGCATTAAGTAACTTCTAAGAATGTAATCCAGGTATTAACATAAGAAGCTTTAATTGCCGCATTTGCATGCTATCAGCAGTACTAGATGCTAATGAATGTGTATACTATTCAAGATCGTCCCTGGGGGAACGCTTGCCCTCCAGGTATTTGCACTACAACACCTGTTCATGCTAATTTGCTCTTATTCCCGCAAAGCTTTCCAGTGAGCTACCTTAATTGGGTGTTGTATGGTGTTAAGTGGGAGCAAACGTACGAATATAACCCTCCAACTGAAAAGCCTAAAATTAAATCCTAATTAATATGTGTAGAAGCCAATTAATATTTACTGTCACTGATATTAGAATTAAAATAATAGAAAACATAAACAGATTTCTGTGAAATTATAATTGATTTGATCATTTCAATTTATAGGTGAGTTAAAATAACAGATTCAAACAGAAGTTCTGTATTATCCTTTTCTTTGTGTATATTTAAGTTGATGTAAGCATGTTTTTAGTTTTCTATAAACATACGGTGCATTTAATAGCACACTGTATATACTGTAAAACATGATCATACCATGTAATACAAATATAATAAACAGCTCTGGAAAAAAAAAACACTAATTTCAAGTGAACCATTTACTCAGTCAACTTCATTTGGTCAAATTTACATTAAAAATTTGGTCAAATATCCTTTTTTTGCGATGCATCTGGGAGAAATTTTGATCTCACCTTTTCTAGATCTTCATCTGAACTGTGCAGAACTCAAACATCCAGGATCAACATCTGATCGTGTGACAATGGCTGTAAACTCTGCTTCTTCTTTAAGGATATGAAAAAGAGAGCTTCATTAGGAACAGTTATATTACAAAAAGCTATTAAGAAACATTGCTAAAAAGATATTAGAACAAAACATCAAAACTCATTCTTGTGATACACATGACCTGAGTTCTCTCAACTACCTCTGTTGTAGTTCTGTAATGCATGTTAGGGGAAATGGGAGATTTAGAATGAGATTCTATCATGATAGGTGGATTAAACAATTACAGATCAAATGATAGCCCCGAGCCGTCTGAGTGTCAGAAATGTGTGTTAGGCAGTAATCCGATACTTGTGTGTGTGTGTGCGCGTGTGTGAGTGTGTGTGTGTGTGTGTGTGTGTGCGCGCGTGTGCATGTGTATGTGTGTGTGTGTGCGCGCGTGTGCATTTGTGTGTGTATGTGTGTGTGAAGGAGGAGGGTAGTAATTGAGACAGCCCTTTAACCCTGATTAGGGTTCGCTCTGGGGACCTGACACATTTGTCCTTTACAACAGCCTACATAACCTGATAACCTCCTTTATTTCTAATGCTGAAAAATCATGCAAACCATGGGAACTTTGTGAGTTTGGTTGTTCATCTATAACCTTCAGAAAGTATACAGACCCTATAGGGGTTTATGAAGGCAACAAGGGGTCCAACCCCTTTTCAGAACTGCCTTAATTCTTTGTTGCAAACAAGGTGGTCAAAACACTTATCAGAGATTGTGGTCAATACAGACATTATGGCATAACAAAGTTGCTTTAGAATTCTCAGCTGCAATTCTGTGATGCAAAATTACTGTTCCACCACATCCCAAAATGTCATTATTGGATGAAATCTGGTGACGGAGGACTCACTGTCATAGACAAGAAACCTGTTTGCGATTTAATTTGAGCTTTTTTGTGACATATGTCATTACCTTGCTGGAAGTTGTAATCAGAACATGTGTACACTGTGGCCATTAGGGTTGGTTATTGTTTCTATTTTATCTGGTTCAGATTCGGCTTATCAATTTCAGTTCTTATCAAAATCGTAATAAATTTCAATTTAATAATAATAATAATTCCGATTTCAAAATGGTGAAAAATGTTTTGTATAAAAAATAAATATAATTATATGTTTAAAATGACTAATTTTACATTAACCATTGACTATTAAAAAGCTTAATGTACTAAAGCAGTGACCTAGAAACACCAAACTTGCTCTCTATGATGAATGTGTGATTAATGTTTATATTAAGTGTTTTATTTGTGATAATATTATTTTCCTCCACAAAGCTAAAAATGATTACTTGGCTTTTGAATAACAAGTTCATAATTTCAGCAGTAGAGAATGCTTATGACCAATAATCAGTGAGAGAAATTTGGTACCATGGGCCATTTAATTTTGAGATATCGCCTAATTTTTGTCAGCAGTATATTTGAGACAATTACCAAAAAAATCAGATTTTATGGATTTATGGATTTAACTGTTGTGTAAATATATACAGTATATAAACATGGCCTGGCCAAAAAGTTGCCATTTGGATTCAAATAAGCAAATTCTTATGAGACTTTGATTTTATAATTACTGCAGCGATTAATATGTTTCAGTTAGCAATAATTATTTTCTTAAATTATTTTAACTGATGCAGTGAGTAGCTTGTTATTTCTTAAACAACCATGTCTGAAGATGTATCCTGTAGTTTTGGTAGACAATATTCAGAGATCATTTTAATGTTTGGTTAACCTAAAATAATACAAAATTCTCACAGAACTCATGGGTATGTTTAATAGTAATAATAAGAGCATAGCTGTCGGATTGGGACAAAAGGATGCATTTTGGAAAAAAAATAATGCTTAAATTTTTTGTGAAGCATAAAATTTGGAAAAAGGTAATGTGGCCCAATTAATCCAGATGTACCTTATTCCAGATCGAAGAGATACACCAGGTGAAGCTGGAAAACGCATAAAGTGATGCATACATCATTTGTAGTGGCCACTGTACAAGCTTATGCGGCATCCTTATGGTTTGAGGTTGATACATTTGATCCATTCTAGGCTCAGCAATGTAATTTGTCAATAAAAGTCAGCTGATTACCTGAATGTATTGAATGACCAGGTTATCCTATCAATGGATATTTTTTCCTCTGTGATATTCCAGGATGACAATGCAAAGATTGATCCAGCTGTAATTGTGAAGAAGTGGTTCTGCAACATGAAAATCACTTTCACAAATGAATTGGAAAGCACAGTGCCCTGACCTTAACCTCATTAAAAGTCTTTAGGATATGCTGGAGAATGCTGGAGAAGTCTTTATGGATTAATTAAACTCTTCCATCATCAGTACCCAGGACTAATGCAACTCTTGCAGTGCCATTTTCAATGCACAAAAGATGGTCTAAAATCTTTTTGTGTTGGATTTTTTTGTCAGGCAGTTTATGCATAATATATATACAGATGCAGATCGCCTAGACGCTCCCTGGTTTGATTCCTGGATTATGTCTGTCTGGATGCATGTTCTACCCATCTGCATAGGGTTTACTCTGGGTAACCCAGTTTCATCCTACATTGCAAACATATGCGTTAGGTCGTATGTGGTCTGTGTGTGTGTGTGTGTGTGCGCTTGCATGTCTGCATGCTATCTGCATAAATGAATGAATGTATACTTTATATAACTCTCTCTCACTTAGACCCCCCCCCCCCCCCCGCCTTCCTGTGTCGTTATGACTGTCTTCTCCCAAGGCAGAAACCAATGCTTTTTTAATTTCAGCATTGGGAATTGGGTGTTTGAATAGGCGAGCTTATGCGTATATCACATTATTAGTAATCATATCTGCTTAAGCCAAGCTTGCTGCTCCAGATGGCTGCTTTCAAGTGCAAATTAAGCAGCGAGATGAGGCTGTCTTTAATACACACTCATGATTCACAAATAGCCATTGATTTTTTTTTCTGTCTCCCTCTCCATCCAGCCAGTCTGCTGGTATTGAGCTTGGATTAAATGGTCTCCTGAGTCTTTAGAAGGAACATCGATTCTTCTAATTAATTGTGCACGCTTTGGAATCATAATGCATTAACTCATCCATATTTGCACTTCAAGTCAATTATTTTTGAGTTTGGCTGGAAGGGGAACAAACGGGTTTAATGTATACATAGAGATGATGTCAGTTATTTTGTGTCTTTGGGGAAGTATGAATACTCTCAAATGGAAGAGATGTATTCACATTTAGTTGTGGGATTGAATGAAAATATAGTTGCACAATTAATCCAGTTGAATCCGGAATGGCTTGTAAATAAAAGACTGCGATTGTTATATTTTGTGCTTATTATGTTGACCACATATATTATAGTTAAAACATACTCTAAAGATGCTAAAATACAATCAACAAACATAAATAAAACAATACACTAAAAAGTTGGGTATGCATTATTATGATATATAATACCTATATATATTCTGAAATAATACTGCTAATTAATGCTAGCCAATATTATCTTTACTGATTTACTTTAAAGTTTATTTTTGATTAATATAGCCACATAAGCATTTTAATACTGCAGTAATGGCTTACAGTCTGTGTTTCCTAAAATATAATTTTCTGTGCATTTACTCAGGTTTCAGAGGCATTGCTTATGTTCCGTTTCTCTCTTGCTTTATATTTTTAGTGCCTTATTACAGTGGATAAGTTGTTGGACTATTTACCAGAAAGTGTAGTGTCTTAAAATGCACGCTCTGCTAAGCTACCACTGTTGAACTTTTGAGCAAGCCAAGTATCGCAAGTATGCTTAGATCATCTGTGTATTAGATGTGATTCACTCTATATAGTATTTTGGGCCATCAATTGCTTGGGGTGGGATGGCATGGGTGTGTAACTGGGTGAGGAGGTGTGTATTTCTATGGTTAGTTTAAAATACTATACTCTGCAATCAATTCAAATATTGATATGTTCAACAAATTTCATCTCAACAATTACTGTAGCTCATAGACACAAAATAAAACAAATTTCACATAGATTTTATAAGTTTTAAAAAAATCCAGTTTATGCAGCTATCAAATGGAAAACCAACTGTTTAACACGTTAGAATTTGAAATGATACATTTTCAAATCAAACAGACCTAATAGCAACCGTGTTTTGTGAATTTGCCATTACAGTGCAGGAGGAGGTGGAGCTGATTTTGACCTATAAAACAAACTGAGCAGCAAGGGAATTAGTTTAGCTTAAATGAGTCAGGAGATTCTGATATCTATCTGTCAGATGTCGTATTAAATGTGTCTGCTGTTCTCTGAGAGCACTGTACACCTCCTTGCCAAAAGCAAAGGTCCTCTCACCACTGACAGCTTTGCTATTTAAGACTGGGCTGGACCTCTACTCCAGATTGTAAGAGTGCTTGAAGAAGCACATTACTCTCCTGATACTTCATTAATCTCCATCAAACGCTGAGACTCTGCCACAGCTGACAGCGGGGACAAAGCAGGCCGCTGCTCTCCTCCCTGCTCAGATAATGCATGTTTTACAGTAGCCCAGATGTCCACACTCAATAAAACATCGGAGAGAAGCAGGCACCGTGTGTTTGGGGATGTCTGTATTGACTGGCTGCTGTGTGGGGACAGTGATATGGGGAACTGCTGTTCTCTGATTAGAGAATTAAAAGACTGCACTGACAGAGGGACCAGGAGAATAGTAACTGTGGAGTTCACCTATGTGATATCTGCAATATAAAGAGCAGGTTTTGTGAAATCAGACTGGCATTAACCTATATGTGGTTTTTTGTCAAAAGAATAGGTAGGTGTGTTGTTATTTTCACCTAAAGAAAATGTTTTTAACGTATACATCAAGATGATGGCAGTTATTTTGTGTCTTTTGGAAGTGTTAATATGAACATCATCTGAATAGGTCATTTTAATCCACTAAAATCTTTCCGGTCTATGCTGAATAATAAATTGTTTTACTGTGAATTTGAATGACCTAGGATCATCCCAGATAATGAAATCGCTCCTAATACACCATGAAGTGAACTATTTAGTTACAGCTATGCTATTGTTTTGTCTGAAGTCCCAGTGGACAAATTGTATTTTCTGGATAGTGCACTATATTCTTACTGATAAAGCAATGTAAATCTAATATACAGTCGATTCTGGTTAATGGGACAGCATCAGGTTGCGATGGTTTTGTAACCGGCTGGTCCGATTAAAGGAACATGCCCTATGTTACAAGATGGGATGTGCTATGTAACATATTAATTGTTTATTAAACCTTTATTGTGTGATTTGCACGTATAGTGAACGTACAAACAAGAACTACTGTTGCTTACAAACTTTTTTCATTAATAAAGAAATTTGCAAACAAGTTTTTCGAAATGATCGACAACACAATGTATAAGTACTCAGCATGTGAAGCATAATACTGTAAAAAAACAAGTTCTTACTAAATTCCAGTCAACGTTTGAAGTGGCTAAGTGGCGACTTGTGGCTTATTTTTTTGTAGTAAATGGAAATGTTAGGCAAATATATGTAGGTGGCAGTGGAGGGTTGGGGAGAAACTCTGGAGTTTTCGAGCAATGATGCCAGAGACGAAGAGTTTCTTCACTGATATTACATACTGTACATGTTCTTTGGTCCGATTAAGCAGATTTTGGTCCAAATAAGCAAATAACATTACACGTATATAAAAAGATTTGTTTCGCTACTTTAGGATTTGGTCAGAATAAGCGGCTGGTCCCATTAACCAGTGGTCCTATTAACCGAAATCGACTGTATATAAATCTAATATATTCTGTACACGCATACAGTTAAAAATGTCATGGCAAATTGGCATGCTAAATAACAGGGTTGGATGGTTCTGTGATTTAGGCTTTGGTTTGTTAATTAAAAGTCTGTGAGAAGGGTCATAACCAGATTTCAGAAAAAAAGGATGAGGGTGGGGGAGATGGGGTTGAAGAGGCAAGGTTTGAAGGGGTTGTGTTGGTTGATCTGGAGGGGGGATAAAAAGAGACCTGTTGCTATTTACTAGAAAAACACACATTCCCTTCAATATTTGGAGGAGGTAAAATCCATTTTCATTCATTAATCAATATGTACATAGTATGTTGGTTTATCCAACATATAAAGACATATAAACAACAAGTAAGGACTAATCAAATCTAAACCTAAATAGTGTGTAAACATGATTTAATGACATCACCCGTATGCCAATTAGCGCATGTGATCTTGCATCATGTAAGCAGTGCACCCAAACCACCCCAATGCCCCTCCACACCACCACACCAAAGTTGAGATGCAACCTTAAAATGAGATAAAAGAAATATTTCAGCCTTCACCATCACCAGAATACACATACTGTATATGAAACTCTAATCTATCGCAAAGTCTCACAGAGGAGATATTCTCAGTCACATTTTTTTATCTAAAAAAAAATATATAATAATATATATTATGACTTCAGAGTTGCCGACAGACATGGTTTTGAGGTCAAATCCCATAGTTAGGCCCTTGAGCTCAGTGCCTAACCTTGCCTAATCTAACCTAAGCTCAGTTGTAAGTCACTCTGCTGTGGTACAAAAGAATACATAACAGTATTTACATCCACAGTTATTTTTATTTTATTGATTAAAACACAACAATCACACAGTATAAAAAGAAATACCCAGTGTTAAATCATGACAGCACCCTTATTTAAGAACACAACTAAACTGTCATTTTTAGATATGTCATGGCTAATCCAGTAATGATTATTTCTATGAGAGGTAGCTCTTGATTATGTGTTCCTGGTAAATATATTCCCCTACTGCTAGCCTATGTACAATGGTCTGTGCAATTGATCACATGTCATGCTTGGTGAACTACTAAACTCAAGACAATATCTGGAAGACCAAGACCTACGGTGGCTGTGAAGTGCAAACTACAACAACATTAACTAAGCACAATTACAAATTACAAAAACGCAACAACATTAACAAAAACACAACAACATTAACTAA
>JAVSBV010000121.1:3381148-3395998 GCA_033117975.1 Parotocinclus spilosoma
CCACCATGTTTCACTGTTGGGATTGTATAGGGCAGGTGATGAGCAGTGCCTGGTTTTCTCCACACATACCACTTAGACATAACACCAAAAAGTTCAATCTTTTTCTCATCAGACCAGAGAATCTTATTTCTCATAGTCTAGGAGTCTTTCATGTGTTGTTTTGGCAAAGTCCATGCAGGCTTTCGTCAAGCCACTCTGCCATAAAGTCCCGACTGCTGGAGGGCTGCAATGATAGCTGACTTAATGGAACTTTGTCTCATCTCCCTACTGCATCTCTGGAACTCAGCCACAGTGATCTTTAGGATCTTCTTTACCTCTCTCACCAAGGCTCTTTCCCATAATTGCTCAGTTTGGCTGGATGGCCAGGTCTAGGAAGAGTTCTGGTCGTCTCAAACTTTTTCCATTTAAGTATTATGGAGGCCACTGTGCTCTTAGAAACCTTGAGTGTAACCTAGGCCATATCTGTACCTTGCCAAAGTTCTGTCTTTGAGCCTCCTTTCTATTGTACAGTTTTCCTCAATAAGCTTTTCCTTTTGCTCTAATATTGTAATAACTTACATATTACATTTACACAAAGTTTTATTCGATTCTAATAACTTTAATCCAACAGCCTATTTCTTTGTTAATGACTGTATACTCAAATGTTTACCATGCAGGGTCTTGTTTATTTCTTTAGGTACTAACTTTCTTCTTACTAACTTAATGCTATAGGTCACTAAGTGTGTTATCACCCTTTCCAATTTGGAATGTCCAGTTCCCAAGTCATTTAACATCTGTGAGTACCCGTGTTCACAGTAGTGCGTTAGGATATTTGACTGTTTGCTGCACCACCCGAGCACTTTCGGTTTAATTTTTGTGGAGGTGCATTTCTAAAATTGTCACCATATTAACCATGGACAAATTATGCTCATTGATCACTTTATTAGGTACACAATTTTACAATATAAAACAGCATGAGCTCGTGTTTCTGCACTACAAGGGGTAGCAATACGTTACGTGTTTATTATAGTGCACAGTGAGTGAACGCATTGTTTAAAAACACCAAGACCACTGGTGTGCCTGATCCACTCATACCAGCACAATGTACTGTAAGTGTCATTGCAGTGCCGAGAATTATGCACCACCCAAAGAGTGCCTAATCTATGATGGTAATGTGGACATCCTGATAATTAGAGAACAGAATAATGTGAAATAATAAAGTATGTAGAAAAACAGATGGACTAAAGTCTATAATTTCAGCACTATAAAATGCATCTGTGTGGTAAGTGGAACTGATCAAATGTACAATTAGTATAAAAACAAGAACGTATACCTAATAAAGTGATGGATGAGTGTATATAATGAGCACTACCATTGGTCCACCAATTATGTCTGAGGGAGGGACCATTCTTAGCACAGCAGAGATATGGCAGTCCGTTGTGTACTGGAGTGAGGGCATCAAGTGCAGAAGTGTTACTGAGTTACTGTTGAGTTACTATTTGCACGGTGCATACACAGCAAGGGGAAAAAGCCTTCTCCATTTATGGAATTAAATTAATAGTTTGAGATTCAGACACTCCAAATTTTTAAGTCTATGCTAAATACATATTTATTTAGATAGACAGATCACTTTATTATTCCCAGGGGGAAATTCATGTGCAGGCTTTCAAAGATTTAGGCTGAGATGCATGGCTCAGGTTACTAAGACCTTAGTCTGGCCTGTCTGCCTTGTCATGCCCTGACCTTTGGCCAGGAGTGTTTGGTGGACAGTCTGGCTGCAACCCTTTCTTAGAAAATCCTGTACACCTACTCATTCGTGCAATTATCTAATCACTCAATCATGTGGCAGCAGTACAAGGCATAAAAATCAGGCAGATGTTGGCCAGCAGCTTAAAATAATATTCATATCAACTGTCAAAAAGGTGGAATGTGATTTCATTGATTTTGCATGTTTGTTGATGCCATAAAGGCTGGTATTTCTGTAATTGCTGATCTCTTGGGACTTTTATGCTCAACAATCTCTAGAATTTACTCAGAGTGGTGTAATAAAAAAAACAGAAACATCCAATGAGCAGGTAAATCAGATAATATACTGTACAATTGCAGTAAGCAGTAAAAGCATCTCAGAAAGCACTATCATTTTTAGAACTGCAGTGACACTGACATGGTGGTGTTTGGTGCGTTGGGTGTGTGTTTTCTGTTATAATTATACCAGACACAGAAGTTCTGCTTTTGACATTTTTTAGTTTAGTTTTTAACAATATGTCCACACACAGTCCATGCTAGTGGTCCTCTAGTGGACATTGTCGATGTAAAGACAGAGACAGAAGCTTGTCTGTTGCTGCACAGTTTGTGTTGGTCATCCTCTAATCCTTCATCAACACTCACAGTACGCTGCTGGCTAAATAATTTTGGTTGATGGACAATTCTTAATCTTGCAGTGACACTGAGGCGTTTCCAAACTCCAGCAACACTGCTGTCTAATCTACTCAGTGGATCACATCAATGTCACTGCAGCACAAAGAATGACCCACCACCCAAACAGTACCTGATTTGTGGTCCAGTGGGGGTCATGACCAATAGAGAACAGAGTAAAAGGGACTAACACCGTATGTGGAAAAACAGATGGACTACAGCCTGTATTTTTAACTACAAAGTGCATCTACTTGGCACTTACATAGCTGATATAATGGAAATGTATGTGTAAGTGGTGGTGGTAGATTCTGTTATGACTGTGTATATGCATACTGTATCTATACCACCTAGGTGTAGTCCAGTAGATGTCACTGTCACTACAGCCACAGACGAGGCTGTCTGATCCATGGAATAATGTGATACCTCACTGCTAACAATGGTTAACAATGTTCAGTAACTAATAATAATAATAATAATAATAATAATAATAATATACTGCTCTCCAAAATTAGGGGATATTACAAACGTGTAGTGAAATATCTTTTTTGGAGAAGTGTAATAATAATAATAATAATAATATTGCAATAATTATATAAGTCTTTCATGAACTCATCATTGCTTACAAAACAAGACTAGGAAATTATCATGCACAAGAGGATGATCTAAAAACAGTAACTCAATCAGACAAGCAGCTGTATAATGGCTGGTTAAACGCAGTGATTTACAGCAGCATTGAAAGGTAAGACAAATATGGTATATTGACAAGTGCAGAACTAAATGAGACAGCAATAGGACTGAGAAAATGGGTTTTAAGCAGGAGATAGATGACATTTCTCACAGCCTGGTTGGAAATCCATCTCAATGACCTGCCATCATGAAGGAACTCTGATTTAGGGGACCATGAATGAACTGGCAACTAATGTTTACAAACTGGTGGTATTTGTAGGTTAAGGGTATATCAATAGTTAGGAGGCTGGTTTATGTTTTTAATGAATATAAATTCAATTACTCAATAAACATTGGCGAGGCATTTGACAGAGAAATGTTTATTTTAAGAGATTCAGATGATTGTCTTAGTGAACCTGTCATTTTCTATCAGCTCATATTTCAAAGTATGATGAGTGTCTGAAGATGCCTGTCATCTGCTGGTACCCAGTGGGTGGCTCGGCCTGTATTCTTTGCCTTTCCACAGAAAAAGGTAGCGCTTCAGTATGAACAAAGCAGTACAAATGTTCCACGTTGTCTTTTCCCCTGTGTAAAGGTTTGCTGATTGAATGTGTTACTACTACAATCTTTTATCTGTCATATCAAAGTGAATAGCACATGTTCCGGTATTAAAGTCAATTTGCAGTAGAGAAGAAGCGAGTCTGTGAATGTGGAGAAAGGACACGTCCATTCCCCGCCACCTTTCATTTGCATAATTTAATGAATTCAATTCATTGTAATGCAATACAGAGTGCACCACTAACATGGAATGACAGTTTGAGTTAATGAAATGTGTTAACGGTATCATCATTTACTTGTATGTTAATTAGTCCAATTAATTTCCAGTGCACAGTAATCTGAATATTGTAATAGCACTGTGCAGGCCTGCAGGAAGGTTGTGGGGATGTGTGTGTGTGTGTGTGTGTGTGTGGGGGGGGGGGGGGGGGGGGGGGGGGGTGGGAGGGCTGCAGAGATGAGCAAAAGGGCGATTCAGAGTTCATGAATCATAGCCTTACCTTTCCACTGCATGAACACAGCCATTACTACAAGGTCTTTAGAAGTGTCAGCTAACTACACTTTCCCCTGGAGTGAAGAGTCGTGTGAATTTACACCAGCTAACCTGGCCTCTGAATGATAACGCTCTCACGAAAAATGCTCAGATATGTGAGTATTGTGTTGTGCATTCATTCTAACCTTGTGTGATGTACAGAGCTTGCCTTTTCTGTTCTGATAGAACGAGAGCCAGAATGCTGCACCCGCGGTGCGAGAAGATCGATTTTGGACCAGCGTGGAGCCCTGATCACACGGCCATGCTGATAAAGTGGAATTGCACTGGTGAGTATGGAGGAACTTTCTGCTGGACTGCTCAGATAAAGGTTAGGTAGGACTTAGAAATCTACAACAGGTAAAGCAAATCGTGCCTCTATTCTAAGTGTTTGTTCCTTACCATTTTTGAAATCTCGCTCATTAAAAGCAAAGATTATTGTATGAATAGACAACAAATGTAAGTAAAACATTACTGGAGTTTATTATAAAATAAAAGATTGACATTTTGTTTGATATTAGTTATTTGTGTGTGTGACATTATCGTGGGTAAACATTTACACCAGGATACAGCAAACCTTTTCTTGAGACTTGTTAAGCTGTTAACACTGGCGTTGCACTGTGGTGTTTCTATAAATATGGAAGCAAGATCTCTTCAAACCGTGGACACTGGATGAAAATGACAGGTTTTAATTTTAAATTAAAAAAAAACATTTCAGCAATACCAGTATTCAGGATGGAGAGGTGTAATTCCAGTGGTCCACTTATGTCGCTATGGGGTTTGTGGTAGTAAATGGCTTTTGCATATTCCGCCTTTGCCAGCCCACTCTCTCTGAATTGCAGAGTAATTGCATAGCCGTACACTTTTTATTTCAATTCATGTGCAAAATACATAAATAAGATAACTGGGAAGACGAGCAGGGAACACATGCTATAATAGCACAAAGGCATTTTCCGGCTGCTGTATTTGTGACACAATTTGCTATTCCTCACAGAGCAGGCCTTTCAGACTGCTGCGAGAAACAGTAAGAAGAAATGTTTTATTTTATTATCTTTAGTATTTGGAATGTGTTTTTTTAAATCCTAAAAAATCAAGTCCATTAAAGTGCTGTGCAGGTGCTGAAATATATCTGCAATTTACCAAGATGACCAACATTCATTTAGACTTAAAGAGCCACATCTTTGCAAAGTAAGTATGAAAAATCATTCCTGCATTCATGTGCCATAAGAGCAGCAGCTCTTTCAGAAACCCTGCTACACTGATCTGACAGGCTTCAATCAAGACTATGCTGGGCATCAGGACATTTAATAATACATTATTTAGTTTAACTCATGCTGTTGTATTATGTGAGAAAAGGATGTGAGAATGAGGTTACATTTCAATTTTGATGGGAACAAAATGTAACAGTATATATAATCCAGAATTTTTGTTTCTGTATTAGTGAATTAAACAAAGCAGCTTAGTTTACATTTGCAAATATTAATGTTCCCAAAAAGCTTAGATTAAATCTTAATGCTGGCAAAGAAAAAAAAAAACTTCACTTTATTAGGTACACCTTGCTAGCACTGAGTTGGACCCACTTTTGCCTCCAGAACTGTTTTGATTCTTCATGACATAGATTCAATTATGTGCTGAAAAGTCCTTAGATATTTTAATCTATATTGACATGAAGGCTTATTTCCCATTCCACTACATCCCAAAGGTGTTCTGTTTGATTGAGATTTTGTGACTGTGGAGGCAATTTGACTACAGTGAACTCATAGTTATGTTCAAGAAATAACTTGGAGAAGATTTGAGCTTTGTGACATGGCACATTATCCTGCTCTAAGTTACCGTCAGCCACAGTGTACTCAGGAGAGAGGGGTGAACATGGTCAGCAATAATACTCAGGTAGGCTGTGGCATTTAAACAATGCACAATTGTTTTAAAAAAGTGCACCAAGAAAATATGACCAATCTTTTATTGTCCAATTTTGGTGAGTCGGTGAAAATAATAACCTTAGTTGTATGTTCTTAGCTGACGGCAGTGGCACCCAGTGTAACCTGCTGATACTCACCACCACTTACACATTTCCATTATATCAGCGATATATATCACCTTGTAGTTAAAAATCACAGACTGCAGTCCATCTGTTTTTCCACGTACTGTGTAAGTCCCTTTTCCTGCTGCTTCAAAGTCCAAAGTATTGTTCATTTAAACATGCTCTTCAGCATACCCCTGTTGTAAGGAATTATTATTTGAGATACTCTTGCCTTTCTATCAGCTCAAACCAGTCTGGCCATTCTCCTCTGACCTTTGGCATTAAATCCTTCAGTGGTATTCAGTAAATTAATAAATGCAATTCTGTTAACTCTTATATTCTCCATTTGTATGGATGTGTATTGTTTTGTAAAGTAATGTTTTGCTATATTGTCAACATTGCAAGCATAAATGGGATTAATCACAATTAGCATTATGTAATGGGTAAGATTAATACAATTCCACATTTTACTTATTTGACACCACATTTAATTGCAAACTATTTATTTCATTGACTACCTTCATTCAGAACAGCATGTGAAATGATTATCTTGTGTGCCAAACAAGCTGACAAAAGCCATGCAGTAACACTGGGGCACTTAAGTGTATTTATGTGATGGATTCTGCTGTCGCTCAGCAATGAGCAAAGCAATATAAGGAAGTGTCTGAAATTGGTTACTCTTTTCCACAAGCCTGTTTCCTTTAGAATAATACATACAGTAGTACATTAGTGCTCTCTATAGTATGTAGAATGCAATGAACAGCAGTTAGGGAACAATTTCAGACACAGCAAATAAGTGTGGGTGTTTCATAAGTTCAAGCAGAAAATATGAATAGTGGCGTTACATAATTATCTATGTTAACACTTTATTAACGTGTTGATTTTGACAGCCCTAAAATTAACATATTAACTAACAGACCACTTTTCAGATAAAACTTGATTACCGTGCAGATATTTATGATGAGTATGTAAAAAAAAGTATAACAAATAACTATACACAAAAGGGAGTGTAAAATTTACTCCCAGCAAGATGCCTTTAAAAGACTGTTCATTTTTTCCTAAAATTGTATTACAATACACCTAAAAGGACTGATGCAATTTTGAATAAATATTCGATTTTGTCTGTATTTATTTGATCATTGATCCTCTTAAGAAAAGTAATGACTTTTCATTTCATTAGTTCATTTGTTTTATTTGAATGCATATTTGTTTTTCTTTCTGATTATATTTAGCATAGTAACAAATATAATAGATTATAACTGAACAAACCTATATTGCTCTTTGGATGGCTCTCTGTTTTATTGAGAAAAGGCATTGCTTTGTGTGCTCAATATTTATCAAGTGTCTGTTTCCCCGGACATAGATTAATCCTAGTCTTACCAGAATGATGCCAATAGTGAGTCCTAACACTGTGAATATAAGTCAGTGGGATGCATACTTCTAAAAACATGTTAGTATATTTCTGAGAAATGTTATTGGCTATATCCTTAATTCATTGTTTTAATGTTGAGTGTATGTATTGAAACTGTAGTGCAGTTTATTGGAACTACCTCGTCTCTCATCATGACGCATCAGTGCTTAGAGGTTATGATGTAAAATTGGCTATTATAACCTTTTTTGCAGCCACAAAGTGCTTGAGTTATGGCAGTTATGCTGTCAGTTTGACAGACTGAGACAGATGATGCTGGAGCTGAAAGTTTCTTCGCCGTGCTCCTCAGTCTCCTCTAACTGTCTTTAGAAAGTGAAAGCTCTGGGTGTGCCTCCTACCCAATCACTTTGCATTCAATGCACACTCCTGCCCTTGATCAACTGCAGAACACATACACACACCCAAACACACATACATACACACGGACACAATGAAGCAGATCGTTTTCCATAGGCAAAGACAACTCAGCATGGATCAACTCAATAATCTGATATTCCCCCTCTGCAGAATACGGACCATTTTGCAGCAGGTCAGTGACCCCCTCCCCCCACTTTTTCCAAAGTAGAAGCAATTTAGTGACCTCCCTCTACAGTGCCAGCAGGGCTCAAGAAGGTGTATGTGTTTGAAATCCAGCGAAGGCGAGATATTATAGAGTGAGAAAATAGATTTCAAAAGAGGGGGGAGAGTGACATTGCGGTCAGTGCTTTAGTCTCAGGGTGGTGTGCTACCTAGGTGAGACAAGTGGGATATTATGCAAATACAAAATGCATTGCTTTGGATTGTTTTTGTCCAGAAGTCTCCAGCCATTATTGTCATCTGCATTTAACTGAGGTATCTTGCAGGATATATGGCTGAGAGACCAGAAATTTGAAAGTGGGAAACAGAAATAAACACCTGAGCTGCAATTGTTTGATGTTTTCTGTGGCCGAGAGAGAGGTGTATAATGTTCACAGGGTCTAATTAGGTGCTTTCTTGTTTCAGGGGAAATTACAGGTTTGTATATCTCTCTCTCCAGGAAGGACAATTTAAATAATTGTATTCTTTGTCATCTTTGTTTGTTTAAGAGGTTTATAAATGACATTTCACTGGCATCTTCAGCTTTTTTTAGAAGTGTGTGTCTGATGAATGCCTCAAAATTAAAACTATTATTGGCCAGGTCAATACACATAAGACAAAATTACACTTTTTCAATAGTTTCATACATTTGTAACATTTATAAGCATTTATAGCGTGTGTACGTTGTATACCTTATTTATGGCATGTGATTCACGTCACCCTGCACCCTGTGCTGTCCAGAATAGGCTGCAGACCTCCTATGACTCTGACCAGAAAAAAGTGTCACTAAACCATTATTGATGGTTATATTATTGATGAGATACTCATATTTTCCTTATCTCTAAGTATTTCTAGTTTATTTCCACTCAGCCTGTTATCTTTGTCACCCCTATCTCAACCTTAAAGCTAAAATGCATATAATCATAGCATTCTGCTGTCAACTTATAGCTACATAATTGTGTTTTGTTTCCATATACCTACCTAAAACATGTACATCAGTATCTCAACACAATCCTTTAAGCTGCCATTCACTAAAGATGTTCAGATTCAGATACTGATAAGAATGCACTTGTCTGATTGACAGAAATCTACATTAAATAGTGTCAGAGGCTGAATCAACAGCAGGTCTCCTTGGCGACAGTCGCCCACTCATACACCCCCTGGAGTGGCAGGTGTCGGATGGCTCTCCATATCTCCCGTCATGCCTTTGGCAGGTCTGACACAGGTAATGTGCAGTGGGATGCTGTTGCGTCTGTAGCAAGGGTGATGTACATATCATTTTCCCGGCTGACTGATTGAAGACTGTAATCTGGGCAAGCCAGTCTCTCTGATTACAGGCGTCCGTCTGTGGTGGGAAAAACACAGGGGCAGTGTCACAGCTGGGCTCAGTTCTGTGTCTTCTATCAACAAACCCCATTGCCCCAAAAGCCACCACAATCTCCATCCCATTTGTGTTCAGCTAACATGTATTGATGAACAGTATCTCTCAGACAATGGTCAAACAGAGGCTGTCTGCAGGAACCAGACTAGAACATGTGTCTGACTTCCAAGGTCATTGCACTCCACAATCGTCCACAAAAGGAGAGGAAACTTCTTGTTCTTAGAGTTGTGTTTCACTATTTCCTTTGACTAGCTTTGATTACATACTAGGCCTCTTTGGAGGAGTGACCCCTGCCGCAGTCTACTCCCAAGCTCGCAGATTGCAGTAAAGGCCAGTGAGTAAGTGGCTGGAAGAATGGGGTGTTTTACATGAAGGAACACTTTCCTTCTGAAAGCCTGTCACATACACGCAATTGTCCTTCCCTGCACATGTGCACACTCCATGAGGAAGTGCCCTGAATCTATTTTCCCAGGCATGCTTCTAACCATCACAGCCTCATGCCCCCATCCACATAACCTTGCTGCTCACATTAGTTTTGTCTGTAAATGAGGGAGATTTTAGTTTTGACAGCAGGTCTTGGCTCAGCAGAAGATATGTAACACATTAGTGCTTGTGCCATAGCGCATTAGCATGGTATCCCATAGGAGAGGTGATGTGTTCGGGGCGATTGCTTGCGACACGCATTACTGCACTTATGCTGCGTTAGAACTGCCATCATTACCACTTCTTGCCCGTTCTCATGGCAACTCATGGTCATGTGGGGCAGCATTAGCAGGTATCACCATGGTGAAGCAAATACCTTCAGAGTTCTCTGCTGCAGAAACCTAACACTGTGTCATATTTAGATTAGCTGTTGTTTTCATGTCTCAGTGATAATGGTATCAATAAAAACAAGGCATGAGAAATTTTGTGTAGAAATATAACATTTCAGTAAATCTGTGGGAATAGGCTTTATCATCAGTGTGTCTTTGAATATGTTTACTCGACTTTAATTCGTATCAAGGAATGCACTTGCTTAATTAAGGAATGTGCTCGCTTAATTAAAGAATGTACTAAAGGCTTGATAATCTAAAGGCCTGATAACAAGTCTCGGCCTTCCAAAAATATGACTGGAAATGTATGTTGTTTAATACATTAATACCTGTTAAAAAGACTGACAGTACTATGTTGTTTTTTGTTTGATACTTACTTTTATTTAAGTATATTTTTTTTACTGTTTTTTTTTAAACACAAGAACTAGAGCTAGAGCAAGAACTGATGTTAAACCCTGATAAAGTATGACCTGTTTATCACCAATTGTACTAGCACTAGTTTTTACTTTTAGATCATCAGACTAGGCAATTTTTTTCCATCTCAATTCTGTTGTCCCTTTTTTGGAGAGCCCATGATAAGTGTAGCATCAGTCACCTGATCTTAGATGACATAAGTGGCAAACTGTTTGATCTTCTTCTGCAGTAGCCCATCTGCTTCAATGTTGAGTATTCATAGATGCTCGTCTGCATAAATCAATTGTAACCTTTGGTTATTTGAGTTAATGTTGCCTTTCTATCAGCTCGGACCAAAGCAGTCATTCTTCCCTGACCTCTGGCATCAACAAGGCATTTTTACACCCCGAGAACTACGAATGAAAATCCAAATAGATCAGCATTTTCTAAAATACCAACCTGACTAGCACCAACAACCATGCCACATTCAAAGGGACTTAAACCCCCTTTGTTATGATGCTTGGCTTGAACTTCAGCAGAATGTCTTGACCATGTCTACATAACTAAGCCCTGATTTACATTAACGTTCAGCAGAACAGGTGTACTTCATAAAGAGACCTTGCACTGACAGCAGCAGTCACCCATAGCAGTTTTCAAAAGTTCACTTTTTTTACACTATTTAAGTATCAACTTTTAAAATAAGATAGGCAGATTTAGATTGTAGAGTTAGGCCTACTTTTTTAACCACAGTAATCACTTGTCATTAAAACTCATTAGGCAAGACTTGAGATAAAACAATGATCAATGCAACAGAGTCACCATGACAAGATGAAAGGCATACTTAATGTTGTTTTTTACCTTAAATAATTCCTGGAAAGATTTTTTTTTTTCACAAACCAGTGCATAATATTTTAAAGAACATCAATGCTTAAGGAGTTTACAAGTAATGACTTGCGTGGCCAACATGAACAATGAAAGGTGTCATGAATGGTCTTTGCTTAAAAATATTGTAGTTCTTCATTTATTTCTGTATTAGTTTAGAAAATAAAGTAATGTAAGAGGCTCAGAAATTATGATATGATTTTGTAAATGTTTTTACTTCTTATAAATAATGGTGTATATCTTTAAAGTAAAGAAGGCTTAACTCTGACATGAAACCGATATTAAAACCAATAAAACCTATAACTGTGATCTTGCTAGTTTGATTAAAATAAGAAAGGGTAAAGTTAAATTATTTAAAAATAATACATTTAGTAAAGGTTATGCAGGCCTTGCATTGCCCAGAGACCAAAAGGCATCAGTGATGTGTTTATTGAAATGTTTTGTGTGTTTTTTTATTATTTATTACCAAACTGAGAGCTATTAAAATAATGGCAAGCTTTGAAACGCTAACAGGACTATTAAAATCAGAAAATGTGACCAAGGCCCTGTCCTACAATCATCAATACAAAAAGCCAAAGGTGTCAGAAATCAGAATATTTGCTAGCCTTTCAATTTCAGTTATGGAACATGGAGCACTGCAAACCCCTCTTTGTTTTAGCTGACAGACATCTATCAAGTTATCATACAAATATCTGGCACGTATATTTGACAAAGTATTAGCTGAAACTATTTATTCTTGTAAAGTAAGCATCAAATTAGTTTTTGACCAGCAACCCCCCCCCTTTTCAGATTTTCTCGTCAAATTGTCTCCTCCACCCACTCTTGTCTTTCTTCTTGTTTTCAACATCCAAATAAGCAGCTTGGGAAATAAAGGAGAGGAACTTTACATTGTGCTGGAAAAGGAAGGAAAATTACGGGCAGTGTCAGATAATTGAGCTTGTCTTAAGAGACACGCTAATAACAGGCGGAGACACGGAAGACATGTCACTCGGCGCTCTTGCTGACAGACTCTCTGAGCCGCTGATGAGCTGTTTAGAGCGAAATTGTTCCACACAAACAACGGCGTCATTACGAGCTGGCAAGCCGCTCGTGTGTGTGTACCCAATTCGGCTCGAACTGACAGAATCCAATTGACCGGGGGGGACACATTCATGCACTTTTATTTTCTTTATACTCACCAAACAATGCATATAATTACTGCGGCAAGTAAAACTGAAAATAGAATTTCGCAGCGTGTGGCTGCGCAGCAAAAACAATGCGCGCTCTGTCAGCACAGGCCTGTTGAAGCGTCCCGCTCGGTATTTACTCACAGTCGGGGGGAAATGGTTCAGTCTGAGACAACCTCCCACTCTCTTGGCTCTCACCTTCCTATGAGCAAAGCGCAGCACATTCTAGCATCTGCTCACTCACCCCTGCACTCACCAGACTGACAAGAGCCGTAATGAAGAAGTAACGTTGTTAAGACGAACTGTCCAAACTGCTGCCTTTCCTTTTGCAAAGCTCCACTGTGTGTGTGCGTTCTGTCAGACCGACACTTGTTCCTCTGAAAAGTTATTATTTTCTAATCTGTAGTCAGACATCATTGGTTTCAGAGTGCCCCCTCTGTCCACCCCCTGCAGAGCCTGACCTTTGCCCTGAACCAGGTACATGCACAGATCGACAGATATGAGTTTGATCTCCTAACCTTTAGCCATCAGGCTGTCCAATTGTCCTTTGGGCCAGCATGCACTATAATAACTGTATGCTATATGGACTATGAGTCACAATGGTGCATTTTTGTCTGGGGTGCACTTATCAGCCCTGCAAAAATGAGCGAGGTAATGGGCAGAACTGACAGGTGAACAACTGAAACCAGAAGTTAGAGTAAATCAAACGCACTGAAATTTCACATGTAAAGGGATACAGGAAACATGCTGTTGAAACAATTACATTTAAAAGGTAACCAAACATAATACAAAGGTCTCCCAATACTACCTGTAACCATAACCGACATCTTAACTTAAGGCCTACTCTGGGGACAGGATGCACAAATATTATCTTTACAGTTATTTAAAAATATATGTCATGTTTTTACACATCTATTTCGGGGACCTTGATGTGTAGTACCCTAGGCAAGACGTTATTTAATGCATAAATAAGAAAAAATAATAAATAAATACAATTTGAATAAAATCAAATGCATTTATTTACAAAATTAATAAAATTCTTAAAAAGTGCAAAACATTTTTAAAAGGTCTGCTAGTGGTTAATGTTGCTTTCTTTTTTGAGATTCAGGGTTCTATATTTCATTTAGCTCCTTTCAGCAGAAGTCTTCGTCAAATCATCATACCTGCATAAAGTCTGAATGTGCTCAATGGAAGACAGAAATAAAAGCTTGAAATTTGTTAAAATGTTACTACCATAAGTTGGGTCGTTATTCTTTTTTACAAATTGTATAATATGTAGCAGGCCGAATTGATAGCTTTTAGCAGCATAGCTAATGTCATGTTTACTTCAAGTTCATAGTAAAATATGTGTACCACTGATTCAAAGATGACTATTTAATTTGACAATTTAAAATTCAATTTTCTCCTGTATTATTTTGTGTGTGTAGTTGACGTACACTGCTCACAAAAATGAGGGGATATTTCATTAGTTTACTAATTGCTAGCATTATCATTAACAATCGATCCCAAATAAATTTTTATTGAATTTGCTTGTTTATTCTTTAACAGACCAATATTAACAGATACAAGATTTTAATATACTAATGGGCCTGAAATTGATAGGTTCAAACCAATCATAATACTTACAACTGGCCAAGATAACTACAAATCAGGGGGTTCCACTTTAATTATTATTTAATGATTTAAACTTCTGGCTAACTGTTATTATCACTGGTTGATGATGCAATAATAAGACTCAGTGTATATATTTTGCCGGTATTTCCCGTTTTTATTTTGGCATCCTCGTCATACCGCGTAAATCTTTTACTTGTTAAATTAATCTGTATTTACAAATCAGACCTCAGTCTTTCTATCTTGGACTCATTCCTCAGTAGAAATAAAACTCCCAACTAAATTTACACCTGCCGCAACACGTCATAAATGAAAGATATCCGCGTCAAACTTTCAGATAATTTATTTTGGAAGGAGTTCATTTAAGTCGTCAGCTAAGGCCAAGACAGCTACATTTTGCCACTTGCACCGCCGTCATGTTTCCTGCAAATAAACTGCCTTAACAACACATTTGTCT
>JAVSBV010000121.1:3405984-3422198 GCA_033117975.1 Parotocinclus spilosoma
TACACACAGACACACACACTATGCCAGTAAGCATAACTTTTCCTTTGTGTGACTAAGTAATTGTAATTCCAATAAAGTGCACCTAGATGGTACACAATCTAATGAACTACTGTAGTCAGTTTGACATCATAAGATTGGTGTACCAAATAAATCTATATAATGAATCTATATAATTATAGAAAGAGCACGGGTTCCCTACACCCAGTTGTTGTAGCTCTCTGACTTTTGTTACAGTGACACGTGTTTAATGAGAGTGTGTTTATCAATATCCTGCCCTCCCACCAGGTGGCCATTAATGTATTCTAATGTACCTGATGTCTGTAGATGTATAAATGTTTCATGTCAGTAGGTTGAGGGGAGCAAAATCTGTGCGTGTGAGCGTGCACAAGAGAGAGCCCAGCAGATTGGGTTTAACAAGCCAGATGGGTTGTAATTGTCTGCTTAATCCAATATTTGTGAACTTGTATGCCTTTTATGATGTTTGCTTATGTGTTATTCAGCCTGCAGGTTCCAGCATTCGTCCCAGAGGAACGCCTTTGTCTTACCCATGTGCCCATAGACACATATAACTGCAGTGCATGCACAGTTATGCTGTAAAACATAGACAACCACACTCAGGTGTGTTTGTGTGACTGATACACAATGCCTGCCATGCCAGGTTGACTTTAAGTGCTCACTCTGGAGAACTTCACCCCCTAACGACATATGGCTAATGCATCTGTCTACAGAGCCTGTGTTTTATGGGTTTTTTTTCATAATTAAATACTTAGTATAGTTTCAAATTTGACATTCCTGACTAGAGCATTATTTGTTCAGCTAAATTTTACCTATCAGATTATCAGGAGTTGCTATGAAGTCCAGTATACAATATATTCAGCACTTATGTAGTCTCTTTATTACCAGCTTACAGCTCTCTCTTTCTCTTCAATGTGCACCCTTTTTCAAAATTAATTTCGCTTTTACCATGTCCATTTGCGGTAATAATGTGCCATCCGGAATGTTCTCTGTTAAACATAATGACTTACAGGAAGACCTGACAGGTTAATATGAGCCTAATCCTCAGGTATGCATTTCCCGGCTATGATATACAGGAAGATTGCTTTGCACTTTAAGGTAAAGGCAAGCACACGTCTCTCAATGATTGAAAAGTAATTCAGCTTGCCATGTGTTCTAGTATGACCTTTTTAAATGAACACTAATAAAAGTCTAAAATTGACGTGAGCATTATTTGAATATGTGATATAAAAATTATTTCAAATTTCTTAGTGTACTAGGATACTTAGACCATTTGAGCAAGTTCTAAGTCTAAACAGAAGCTTATAATAAACCTCACAAATTATTTTCATTTAAAACAGAAGATGGTCTTTGTTTATTAATTTAATTCATTTTCTTTGCATAACCACAATTGTATGTACTACCACTTCATTTGCTAAAATCATACAGAATGGACTTCTCATCTTTAGCTAACCACTGCAAACTCAAAATAAAACATTTTTAGATTTGGGAATCTAAATATCCAATATACATTGGAATTTTTTTTTATAAATGATATTTAATTGTTATCATGGTAATATTCAATAATGCAGTATATCACAATATTTATTCCACACAAACAATATTTATAATTAACTTGTTGTCGATACTTGTGTAGCCCCAACTGTTGTTGTGATGAGCTGAGGAGCCCATACACACAGAAAATGTGCCGCAAGATACCATATGGAATCTGTATGCCTCAATTCATACAGTCGTATCTCATCTTGTATCCAGGCTAGACGTGGGGCAGCAGGGTACTGGAAACTCCCTTTTCCCTTGTTTAATTGAACAGTAATAGTAATTTAATAACAGTAATAAACTTGAATAAGTAGTAATATTTTAATTACTTATAGAGTACATATTATTACATTCAACATACAGTGAGGCCAAAAAGTATTTAGTCAGCCACTGATTGTGCAAGTTTTTCTAATTTTCATCATAGGTACACTTTAACTATAAGAAAAAATGAGAAAAAAAAAGGAAATCACATTGTAGGATTTTAAAAGAATTTATTTGTAAATTATGGTAGAAAATAAGTATTTGTTCACCCACAAACAATCAAGATTTTTGGCTCGCACAGACTTGTGACTTCTTCTTTAATAAGCTCTTCTGTCTTTCACTCGTTAACTGTATTAATGGCACCTGTTTGGCCTCGTTATCTGTATAAAAGACACCAATCCACAGTCTCAAACAGCCAAACTCAACAATGGCCAAGACCAAAGAACTGTCGAAGGGCACCAGGAAGAAAATTTTAAAAATTGTACCAGGCTGATAAGAGTCTGGCAAGAATTTACAATCTAGAAGAATCTACAACAGGCAAGCAAGTTGGTGTGAATAAATCAACTGTGGGAGCAATTGTAAGAAAATGGAAGACATGCAAGACCATTGATAATCTCCCATGATCTGGGGATCTAATCACATGGGGAGAACTACAGAACTACACCTGATGAATGACCTGCAAAGAGCTAGGGCCACAGAAACAAAGGCTACCATCTGTAACACACTCAAATCCTACAGTGCCAGGCGATTCCCCCTGCTTAAGCCAGTACATGTCCAGACCCGTTTGAAGTTTGCCAGAGAGCATATGTATGATCCAGATGAGGATTGGGGGAATATCATGTGGTCACGTTGTTAAAAACTCAACAGGTCATGTTTGGAAGAGAAAGAATGCTGAGCTGAATCCCAAGAACACCATACCTACTGTGAAGCATGGGGGTGCTTGCTTTGGGGCTGTTTTTCTACAAAGGGAACAGGACAACTGGTCCATGTTAAGGGAAGAGTGAACGGGGCCATGTATCATGTCATTTTAAGCCAAAACCTCCATCCATTAATGAGAGCATTGAAGATGGAAGTGGCTGGGATCTTCCAGCAGGACAGTGATCATAAACACACCGCTTATGCAATGAAGGAGTGGCTCCATAAAAATCATTTAAAGGTCCTGGAGTGGCCTAGCCAGTCTTACAGGAAACGTTTGACCTCTGTCATTGCAACAAAGGCTATGTTACAAAGTATTGAGCTAAACCTTTGTTATTGACCAAATACTAATTTTCCACCATAATTTACAAATAAATTCTTTAAAAATCCCACAATTAAATTTTCTGATTCTTTTTTTAGTTAAAGTGTGCCTATGATGTAAATATCTTATCTTCAGACCTCTCTCATCTTTCTAAGTAGGAGAACATGCACAATCAGTGGCTGACTAAATACTTTTTGGCTCCACACTATAAAGTTTCTTCCTATTCCAATAACTCTTTAGTGAGTATTGTGTCAGTAACGACTGATATAGGCTCAATAAAGCCTAGCTTCCAGTTGCAGAGTATTTTTTTTAATATTCTGCGACACACTGGATTTCTCTGAGGTTTAATTCACTGGCAGCCCCCCGCAGAAACATAAGGTAGAGTAGCTGTGAGTTTGAGAGGAGTGAAGGGGTTAATCCTCCACTCAGAACTCGACAGTAGGCTTTGTCACTCCACTCTTTATGTGCGTAATTGAGTCACTTTAAACCACACTTTTGTTTCTTTTCTTAGGTGTGTAATGAGTGAGATTGTGGCTCCATGCACCCAATCAAGTATGGCTAATCTGGCCATATTGTTTGACAAGTGTGTTCCTTACTGCTTTCAGCTATGGAGATGTAATCTGAAACAATTATGCCAATTTTCGCTCAGAACAGTATGGTGCAGGTAAGTTGTGCATTTTTAACCTTCTTCAGGTTAAATTCAATGGCCATTCCATTTCCATCATCTTAAAAGTGAACTTTAAAAGTGAGAGGCTAGTTCAAGTTTGTAAAGTCAAAGTTTGTGAAAAACACAGCTCCTTCACGATGCTTGCAGCACAACACTGCTAGACTGGCAAAAATGTTATGAGGAGATCATACTTTTGCCCCCTAAATTTAGCTGTGACAATGCTTCATCTGAGTAATGGGGGTCCAAACAAGTCAGTGTTCCTCTGGCTCTGATATGCTGTGGGGGCATTTTTGCTGGACTGAATAAGGTACACTTGTCCATTAGAGATAAGAGTTACGGCAAATCGATACAAATACACTGATTGATCATATGATCATAACTGATTCACTAATGACAATTCATAAATATACAAGGCACAATTGTTTAATGAATATAAAGATGATGTAAATAATATGTCATAGCATGCGCAGTGACCATCACAGATAACCAGAGTCTTTGTGAAAATGAATCCCATAATGAGTCTTAACACAGTCTAAAGCAGAGATATGCAACCCTGGGCCATAGAGGACTGAACTATAGCATAGCCCACCCAATACAATTGATCCAACTACACGTAGGTTATGACATCAAATGGTACAACAGAACAGGCAGAAAGCGACAGCTCTAGATCCCAAACTTCTGCACCAGAGATGCACAAACAGGTCTAAAGGGACTAACTGAAGGTCTGTGTGGATATGAAAGTTTTAATCTTATAGACTGGGGAGATTACTCCCAGTCTTAACCTGCACTCTGCTTTTTGTTATTGTAAACTGTTTCCTTATGTTAATGTTTTTGACTGTGTTTTAATTGTACTTTGTTCAAATATAGTTCGTTAGTACTCAGCTGTTGCATTTGGTAGTGGAGATTGTTTATGGAATTATAATCTAGTCAGTAGCATGTCTCAATAATTCATTTAACATTCAATTAAACTTTAAAATTCAAATTAAAATAAATTGTAATTTTTATTGTACGTTAGCAGCTATACTAAATTTGCTAAAGTGTGTGTCAAAGTAAAGCTTTGAATCAAATGAGACACCTATGTTTTTTTGTTTTTTTTTACGAATGGAATGGGAATTGCTTAGCAGTCACTGAGATTGAAATGTCTAAAAATCTAAAGCTGTATTTTATACAATGCTCATAAAAAATAGGGGATATTTCACTTATAAATAATTTCCAATTTTTGTGAGCAGTATATCACACTGTGGTATGTACATAGATGTACATATAGCATAGTTACATAGCTACATAATATTTTAATTTTTAACGTCAATCATTAATTAGGAACGTTTTAGGTGAACCCTACAACACACACTGAAGCTATGTTTGTTTTCTGCATATACTGAAGTAGACCAATAAAGACCCACACTTGATGGGTGGATGACTACCTTTCCTCATAAATCCTTCCCTGCATTACCAGTGTACTACACTATAATTCACTTAGCTACTCATCTGCCTAATCTTTAGTGATTATGGTTTTAAGCAGTTCTTAACCCCCCACACACACAGGAACACGTAAAGCTGAGCTCAAGGTTGTAGAGGACTGCCATTCAGCCCCGCCAGATTTAACTCCCTGTGGAACTTTCAAATTTTATCACTTCTGGTATTTGTTCTCAATAGCAAATTAACAGCCTTCAGCCTGCCACTGGCTTTACTTTCAGGAGACAAGACTTCAATTCTCTCTAACTGCACTGAATTTACTACTTTTCTATTTTTCACACGGCAGAATCAATACCAAGACTGAAGTAGAGGAGATAAAAATTTATGGTATCTTACAATTTAATGGTTGAAAAGATGCAATTTGAAAGATCATAAATTGTGAAGGAGTGAACGCTCCATTGGTCTTGATTCAGTGCTTGCTGTTAGACCTTGATTTGCGAGTGTCTGCAAAGTGTGATTAACGAGGCGACGAGCCCGGGCCTCTGCTCACCATGCCATCGTTAATGCTCCTCATTAGAATAAATAAAATAAATTGACTGCAGCTCTGTGAAAACTATGTAATGGTTAAAAATCAAAGAACATCATCTGCTGGAGACGATTTAGCTCCTGGAGGCTGGTAGGTACCTCCATCATGTCTGCCATGACAGGACTGAGGGGAGGCTGAAGAAGCAGACAGTGGCTAGAGAAATGCCAGCAGGGATTACAGAGCATTGTTTAGATTACTGGTAATCACATGTCAGAGTGTGCTGTGCTCTAAAAAACATTTTGAGAAGAAGTGGGAGGCAAAATGCTCTGTATTAATGCATAAAATTGCATTTCAAGCTGATAATCAGTGTGCAGAAGAACTTCTGTGCACAGATTGCTGTAGTGCTTTAGGGGTGTTTTCATAGCTTGAGGCTTTTACTCTGTAAACATTTACTTGGAAGCTATTAAATTTAAATGACAATGTATGTCCCTATTCTGAGCTGTTGATGGACGTATGTGTTGATGCTGGGTGTAGGAGACTAGAGTTACATTTTATAATTAAAAATGTTTGTGTATTAACCCTGGGAAAACATATAGCATAACATAATTAACATAATCTTCATTATTAAAATGCAAATGGGGGCAGTGCTTACTGGCATTTTCACAGGCATGACTGACTGTGACTGAGGAAGAGGAGCCCATTCACAAGATCATTGCCACTGCTATAATAGTGACCCTGCCCATTCCTGTGATGGACTGGTGTCCCAGTCAGAGGATGCTTATGCCTACACCCCTTCTTGACTGGGCAGCATGGTGTCAGAGCCCCTGCAAGGTTAAAACCAGTACCAGTGCCGGAAATAATGTGTTTTAGATATGAAAACCGCGGGTGGTGAAGCATATTAATGCAGCAGGCAGAAACAGTTAAACGCTGTACGTAAAAACTTTACTGTATATACCACTCACAAAAATTATCGGATTATCGGATCGGATTTCAATAGAGGATAGTTTGTTTCAGGGAATCCCCAAATTTTTGTGAGCAGTATGAAATGATGAGCAGTATAAATGATGAAACCTAGAATTCATCAATTGTGGCATTGAAATAGAATTCTTTTGCAAATTTGAAAATCAGATTTGTATTGTCTAGAGATTGGCAGTCATGAAAGTAAAAAGGGAAGAGCCTTGGCCTTTAGCAGCAGCCCTGTGGGGTGCCAGTGATTAATGCCAGTGTGATTTGTCTAAACCCCAAATCAGAAAAGTTGAAGTTGGGACAGTAAGAAAAATGTAAATAATTTTTTTATTTAATTGAAAACAGTATAAACCCAAGATACTTAATGTATTGTCTGGTCAACATAATTTAATCTGTTACTAAACATCCATTCCTAAATTTTAGGCCTGCAACACATTCCAAAAAGAAAGTAGGGATAGCCAATTTAGAGCCATTAATCAACTAAAAATAAACCAAATAATTAAAGTATATGATGTAAAAAAAATATGTTTATAATCAAAATTTGGTACAAAAACAGCAATGAGTCTTTGAGGAGCAAATGTGGGCAGAGGACTTTTGTTAACAAACACATGAGAAAATTATTGAAAGACCCAAACTTTTGGACTTGTATCTGATCATAGTCTGAATGGTCCTTTCCATCTAGAATGGACTAATAAACCACACAGTGGGAATGTGTATTCTGGTCAGATTAATCAGTATTCCAGGTCGCTATTGGAAAAGCTGGATACCTAAAGATCATAAGGTCCATCCAGAATGTTATCCAATCTTTCAAGGTATGGGTTGTGTCAATGCCCTTGGCAAAAATCTGCAAAGTACTGCAATAGCAGCATTAATGCAGAAAAGTACATTGAGATTTTAGAGCAGCATTAATTCCTTCAATATGAATTATCTTATAAAAATATATATATTTTACAGACATTCATAAACAATACAACACAAAACAGGTCAAATCAATCAGGTTAGGAAGGATGTTAAATATGTTAATCTCTTCCAATCTTTCTTTAAAGTACATTGTTTTTAAACATGTCAATAAATTTCTCATACATTTGTTGACACTTGGAGATCCTCTGCCCATTTCTTGGACACTGCTTTTGTACCAAATCATGATGATAATTACTTGTTGACTACACCTGTTTGAAATCACATTAAAAAATTTGTTTTTATTGCCTTATTTGTTGCTGGCATGAAATGCATGATTAGATATTTATTAACAAATAAATGAGATATTATTAACAAAATAAATTAAGTTGCCTAGACAGAACATTAAATATCCTAGATGTTTACTGAAAAAAAGTCAAAGTTTATGTTAGAAACGCTGCATTTTTTAATTTGCATTTTTCGTACCGTGGAAAAATTTCCTGATTTGGGGTAATACTTTCACTATCTGCACCTGTCTGTAAGAAAATTCAGAAATAAGGTCATTATTGTCTGATGGGTTGAAGACAAAATTTAGTAGTTACAAATTTTCTCATGTTAGCTGAACAGGGGAGAGTAAATAGGTTTCCTCATGAATCCAGCCACTGCTGCCTTTTAAAATCCAGCTTATTTAAAAGCATAGGCAGCTGAACACTGAAGTCAGAAATTTTGAGCTGGTGCTTTCAATTTCTGATCTAAATGCATGCCAGCGCTTCTGCTTGACTGCCTCGAACAAAAAAATTTCATATTTATGGCTGTGTATCTTATAACCAATCAATAGAATCGACAGTGTTACAAGTTCCTCTAATCCTTTATAACATTACCAGGTCTTGGAAGGCTTAGAAATTAAACAAAAAGATAACAATTGAACACAAATAAGGAAAAATGTGTTATAAACATTCATATAAGCAAAAAAACACAATGTAATTTTCCCCTGAAGTGGTGTCTGCTGCTTTGCTTAATAAGAGAAACATGGCTGCTATCCCTCCCACTCAATATAAGTTACCATTGTACTCTTTAATCCATGAATACCTGTGAGGTTTTGGGAAAAACAAATGTGTGATCTTATGATGATATGGCTGGTAAAGTTGGGGATTTTTTGTGCAACTTAAGAACCTATTAACATATTTTTCTGAAAACATACAACAGCAAATTTGTGTTGCCAGACCTCAATAAAAAAACACCTAAATCCGATGACATATGCAAGTCCTAAAAATGATCATAACCATGTCTTTCTTTTTATTGTGATTTTAATTAATCATTAATTTATTTCTTAATTTGGTTTATTTAAAGTAACTTAACAATACTCAAGGTAAAACAAGTCATACATACCCAGATCAGGCCAATTTAGCATGATCAATTACAATAAAAACATAATGTATGTCTTTGGACTGCAGGATGAAGATGGGGTACCCAAAGTAAACCCACATGGACACAGCTACTATATATTCATATAATATATATACATATATTCATATAATTAGATATTCTATCAGTAATTACTCAGGTCTAAATGGACAATATAAATTAATGCAAAATCTTCAACCCATGATGGCACAGAGACATGGGGGATAGCACTGCCACCTCACAGCAAGAAGGTCCCGGGCTCGGTCCCAGGTGGAGTGATCTGTGTCCTTTCTGTTTGATGTCTGCATGCCCATGTATGGTTTGCTCTGGTTTTCTCCCACAGTCTAAGGACATGCTTTAGATTCATTATTTATACTAAAGTGACCCCAGTGTGTGTGAGTATGAGTGTGTAAGTGTGTGTGACATAAATTTGACTTGAATATTGTCAAGGATTGTTCCTGCAACAATGATGCTGGCTAGGCACCAGCACTGCTGATAAGGCTTAAGATAAGGTGCTTAAAATAATTTACAAATAGTAATATAATGCACTGGTTCCACAGCATCTCTGTCATACTTGTAGTTCTAGATCAATCATTGTATGATTTTCTTTCTGTAATTAGAATAATTCATTTGTTTTTGTTTGTTTGTTTTCCCTTTACTTGCTTTTGGTTGGTGGTCGTGCACCTCACAAGTCATTTGGAAAGGTTTCACACTGTATTAGCACAGTGTGTGTGCGTATGTGTGTGTGTGTGAATTATTATTATTATTATGATTATTATTATTGTTGTGAAAGCAACAAGGTGTTTTCTCCTGTATCAGGTGTTTTTTTCTCTTGGGTTCTTTCAATATGTTTCATATATCCCAGGCACTCATTGTTTCAGAATTTTGTTCACAAGAGAATGCCATACCCTGAAGTAATTACGGAAGAATTCACTTGAAACGTGTGTTTTTGTGTTTTTCATGATTTCCCCTGATATGTCTTTTCAAAAGCAGAACAATGTGCTCCATGATACAATTGTTTGTTTACAATCTTTCTCACAGAGCAGGTTATAGATAAGCTGTGTCCACATATAAATGTGAGTCTTAATATCTCAGCAGGGCCAAATAACAAAGTACAGCCTCATTACCTCAGTCTGAAACATATCTTAACATTGTTTAACTCAGTACAATTACCTTCTTACAACAAAAATGCAGGATGTAATTATGCTGTCAGAGTCTATATGAAATAAAAAACTTAACACATACAAAATTTGTTTTCTGTAGAGAATTAATATTAAATTGTTTCATTGTTCACTAAATGATATTAATGTAATGTACTTTATATCATCTGCATTTTAAATGACAGTGGTCATAAGCACATACGATTTTATTATATGATTTAAATGGTGTATTACATAAGCAGGTGAATGCAAGTTACTCAATCCATAGCTTACAGTTAATCATTCTAAATACTGGCTCAATCAGAAAGAAACACACAAATCTACAGAATCAGCTTTAGGATTCACGTTGTTCCAAATGTCCCACATCTCAGGGTTAAAGTAGGGATATATTTTTATAAATTATTGTCTATCTATGCAATAAAAAATCTGGTTCATAGTTGCACCTGTTGCACCGATGACTCCCTGTTGTTAGTATATATATATATATAGTATTATATAGTACTTATAATATATAATATTTTGCAGGTGATTCCAAATGGACCACTGTTTATGGCTGCAACCCCTTTTAAATATTATTAAGTATATTATTCAATATTATATGATTAAATCAATACGTCCAGCTTTTTAACTTTGTAAAAAATTAAACAAACCACAGATAAACAGTCTGAAACAGTCTCACTGGGACTTCCCATATCCGCATCACCTCAGACCTAACCCCGACCCAAGGAGCACAGAGACCCACAAGTCTGTACCTGGTAAAGCGTGATCGCTAGTTTGATGCTTGTTCTGAAAGCTATCCTGTTACACAATGGCAAAATCCACCTTTCAGTAACCACTGGCAATGTAGTACACATAAAAGAAACCATACAATACAATAACATGGTACTCATGCAGTTTACAACTGGAACATTTACATCATTTAGCAGACGCCCTTATCCAGAGCGACTTACAATTAATACAGGTTTACAATTCAAGCAATTGTGGGTTAAGTGCCTTGCTCAGGGACACAACTGTTGTGGAATTTGAACTTTTTACCTGCTAGTCCATAATTCAGTATTTTAACCACTAGGCCTCCACAGTCCCACGTCTCCAGTAAACTAAATTGATTGTCTTTGTTCCAAGGAATGCAGCTTGGATATTTAAAATGCTTGGATATTTAAAAAGCATACAAACTATGTTATTAAAAAAAAATTGCGTTCACACTTTGAGTTCCGCCTATACATATTTTGTGCAGTCAGTAGCAAACATGAATATCAGCATCAGGGAAATTATGGTAAAGCAACACTGTGGCTGACTGTTTTTTAAAACTGACACAAGAGACAGCGGTAATCAACGAAAAAACATGTTAAACAGTTGAATTAACACAATGTGTCAGCATCATTATGTGATTAAATCAGGGGCATTTATAGACTACTTGTACTGGGGCACACACCGAATTTATAGGGGTTTGTCAATCTGTCATGGGGCACAACTACAATAAGCTTGTTAAACACTAAATAGATTAAGTGATTTAACACTAAAGTGGGTGTTGCTCTGCCATAGATGAGAAATGATGAACACATTATGACTAAAGTTTTTTTTTATTAGTTGCATTAACTAAACACATAGCCATGAGCCTTCATTACCTTTCCTGACGTTCTTTAAAATGTTATTGGATGCCTCGGTGCACCCCTAATCATAAAGCAAATTAATATGATTCACTTAAAATAATAATGATAATAGTAATAATACTGATTCTATAGATTCCTGCTTGGTACACTGTCATAATCTCAAAGTTTTTTTTTTTATTACAAATGTTATCCAATATTGTTTTAAAGTATTTTTTGAATCTTTTAGAAAAACTGCAATGATTTATTTTTCCATGGCTTTATGTTTTTACATGTACTTCTTTGGCTGATCTGTCAAGCCAAACTCTTGTGTGCTTTGTGCATTTGGTTAAAGTTACTCTGATTTGTGTTTTTCTATTAGCATCCGTGTCCTTCTATGTAACCGTGCTCTCTGCAGAAAATCGCTTTACAGCTATAAAGACAGCAGGAACAGGTAAAAAATAATGTGTGGATGCTGGTGGAGGGGGTGGAAGGTTTATGGGAATAATGGTTGTGAAGAGGTGTATAGTCCCCAGAGGGCTGTGTTCTAATCGCATCTCGTTTCAAACTTTAACCGATACTCTTGTGATCACACTGAAGTGGCGGCATGCGGCGGGGCTTGAGGGGGGTACAGGTCAGCAGTTCTGTGAATAGACCTCATCAGCGAGGGCCACAGATCAAATCCTCATATTACTCATGGCTCAGTCACCTCTGCGACCCTGCCAATATTACACGCCTAACGCAATTATTTGCAATCAGCAAATGTGTGATTCATTATAAAAGATTTCTTACCCTGATATAATTTGCTATAGTTCACAGTGGAAAGGAGCCACACAAAAGACCTTTTTTATGTGTTATTTTGGCGAGCAAGAGGCCTTTGTTTAAGATACTTTCATACAGCACAGTTTAAGTCTGATTAAAGTTGGAAATCGTGGCATGAAAATGAGCTGTAATATATCCGGTACTGCTAAAAAAAAAAAAAAAATCACCTTCTAGTACCCAGTCTCTATGGCACTGATTTGTAAATGCAGTCTTTGACAAAAAGCTGTCTTTATGATGGGTTATTGTAAACTTGATTGTAGTGAGTAGTACCACATAGGGGAAAAAAACAGAGATGAGATATAGTATCCCAGATTCTACTAGAGAAATGAGATCAAATGGAAAATAAATATATATTTTATTAATTAACCTACCTATCACATTTTTCTTCCAATAAAAAGATGTCTCCCCTTAAGTTTAGAGATTTCAACAGACTCATTGTGCCCAGATCTGTCAAATCTATACCAACAGTTTCTTTAATATGGGATACTTTTATATGAACTATAATTTGTCAAATAAAGGTCATGCAGTGAACAATGTTTTCTGCTATAGACATTTTCTTATTTGAAATTTCAATTGATACTTACTTAATAGTTTACATTTCATGCTTAACATAGACACAATGCTACTCTTTTACATAGTTTTAGGAGTAACATCTATGGCAATATTCATATATAAATGAAACATAAGAACTACCATAAAGACTCCTAAAGCAGATCAACCATAGATCAATCAAATTTTACTCATTAGCTTTATTATATAACCCTTAATAAATTATTTATTAATTTGTTGTAAAGTGTATTACGATGATGCAGTGAATTATGTTGAAATATATGTCCAGGGTTCAGGGTTAAAATGCAAAAACGAATGTAAAAAAGGCTCACATTTAACTATTATTTTGCAGGTTGTTTCTGGCAGTGTACATCCTTAAAGTTTCAGGCTAAAATTTAATTCTTTCTATCTGTTCTGTTTATTGTGTTGTTCATTAATGAGGAATGCATTTCTACCCTATTAGTATTTCTCTAGCGTTCCCATATGTCGCTTTTCCTCGCACCGAATACTTCTGCACCAGATAGTAATGCAATTAAGCAAATCACTCTGAAAACAAACTGCATAAGTATGTGCAATTAATACAATACAGCATGAAACAGTTTTACTGATGTTTGTTTTTAAGGACTTTTTGTTATGTGAACTGTCTAGGTAATTTAATAACAAAAGATGGAAGGCTTCCATCACCATACCTTTTTTGAGATATATGATTCTTTGACACATTATTTAAGCCATGTCGATGCACTTGTATAATAAGTGTCCAGTTCCAGTTATCACAAGCAGCATTTGGTGACTTAAGTTCTTTATTTTCTGAATTAACTTGTTTGAGGCACAAACCTTACATGACACACTCAGTACCAATGATCAGTGGCATTCAGGCTAAATAACACATGGCATGAGAACTAAAAGAACAAAAGAACAACTTTAATTAGTATGGAGAGGGACACTAGCCAGTTTCAACTTTAATTGATTGCTAACTATAAACAACCAAAAGAGACTAAATCATTTTTGCAGGTTACTGCGTTTAAGGTTAGAGTTAGATGGAGTGGAGCATTCATTTGCTATAGTACTTACTATGTGAGTGGAAAGGTGCTTATATGTGTGTGTATTTGTTTGTGTGTAAAAAAGAAATAATTTGTAGAAACCACAAACTGATCAACCCCATTAAAAGGGTTCTATTTGTAAGGCTATATAACATCTACACAAGCCTTTCATGACAACTTACCATGGGCAACTTTTCACACCTACAAAAAATGGGAAAAATGGAAAGGTCTGTAATTGGTATCATAGGTTGAATTGTGAGAATCCCCCAAAAAATCACATTGGATTATTTTTAAATAATTAATTGGCATTTTATTGCATACAGCAAGTATGTGATCACCTACCATCCAGCAAGAATTATGCCTTTCAATTTTGGTTGAAATTGCATGTTTGAACTCGTTACCTGCATAAAAGACACCCAACCACACCTTTAATCATTTACACTCCAATCTTTCCACCATGCACAAAATCAAAGAGCTGTCTAAGGACACGGGGACAAAATTGTAGACCTGCACAAGGCTGGGTGGGATGTGCTACAGGACAATTGGCAAGCAACTTGGTGAGAAGGCAATAGTCAGATAAGACCAAAATAGAGCTTTTGGGTATGAATTTCACTCGCCGTGTTTAAAGGAAAAAGAACCTGAAAAGAACAGAAAATCTTTGGAGGGAGCTGAAACTCAATGTTGCCCAACAACAGCCCTAAAACCAGGAAGATCTGAAGAAGACCTGTATGGGGAAGTGGGCCAAAATGATGGTCAAGAACTACAGGTAACGTCTGACCTCTGTACTTGCAAACAAAGGTTTTTGCAACAAATATTAAGTTCTGTTTTTTTACTGTATCAAATACTTATTTTATGCAAATTCATTAATAAGTTTGTAGGTTGGAGAAAATCGGCATTTAAACAAGCATCTTCTGTCATGCACACTGGCAATTAACTGACAATAGATGTTGACATAAAGATAAACATTTCAGCCTGAAGTTGGCCATGTGTCATCACAGCTGATATTGATCAATGAGAATCATTTTATCTCAGAATCTATCTCAGAATGTAGTAGAACACCGTTATGTAATGCATTAACATGATATTCTGCTTCATAACAATTTTACTCAACAGTTATAACACTTGCTGGATCACACCGTTAGACAACAACACAGTTAATAAAAATCTCAACATAAAAACCTTCAATACAACACTTACAAACTGAAGCTGACTAGAAGATTTGCTGTTACTTGTTACACATCGGCGTCAACCTCAAAATCTGCTCTATAGCAGAAAAACTTCCATATAACAGAGGGCACAGGGACCTCGACCTCAAATCCTGCTCTATAACATTTACATAGTGATATAAACCTGAAAATCTGCAACTGTAGAGGACAGTTGCATAACTGTATAACTTCTGTTACATCATAGTAGCACTGAAAAAGTATTACACTACTGTATTACTCGTGCACAGAAACATCAACAACAAGCCTGCAATATAGCATGCTTAACTAGTGGCATCAACATGAAAACCTGCTGTATACCATTGTTCAAAAGTGATATACATCAAAATATAACATATACCACTTTTATACAGTGTTAGTTTCTTGAAATCCTTGAACAGTTTTCCAATAAAAAACTAATTTGTACAGGGGTTAGGGCCAGAATTAGGTGCAGATGTAATATTAATTTGGGTGGCTGGTGGCTCAGTGGGTATTACTGTCGTCTCAGATTGACATTGGTTTAATCCCTAGGTGGAGCAGTCTGGGTCATTTCTCTCTGGAGTTTGCATGTCCTCCCTGTGTCTGTGTGGGTGGTTTCCCCCTACAGTCCAAAGATATGCATGTTAGGTTACTTGGTTTCTCTAAAGTACCCTAGTGTGTGAGTGTATGTATGAGTTTGTGAGTGAATGTGCCCTACGATGGATTGGCATGGGCTGTTCTTGTCTTGTTCTCTATGCTGCCACTTAGGACCCTGTTCAGGATCAAGCCGATAATAAAGTGAAAGTAAAGTGTAATATTAATTATCTCAAGTAATATTATGTCAAAGGAAAGTCCCCAGTATGTAAATATATATATATATGTGTGTGTGTGTGTACCTGCGATGGCCTGCAGGAGGCCGCAGACGTTGAAGATGCTCTTCCTCATGATGCT